>ML787327.1:155203-173696 GCA_009831015.1 Picea engelmannii
AAAGCTCTTCCTATTAATTCAATAACTGTACATGGAGGTTCTTCACAGACTCTCTGCTCTGTTCTTCTCTTCTCTATGCTAATGCTGAATAATGTTATGAATTGTTTTTCTTTTCAATGATACAAGGGAGGGTGTCTATACTCCGTTTTCCCTCTCGAAAGGTGACTGTCTAATCTAGACTTAATTATCCTATCTAACTGCATTAAATTTAAGTAAATGCCTCAGCTACCTAAGGACGAGAGCTTATCTGCTCAAGGTCCGTTACATGTACAAATGTGCTTCAACCCATCAACGTTTAATGTTTGGCGCAGCCATATTGTAATGATTCCAAAAATTGAATGCTGGTGATGTCCAGCTGGTCTTTCCTTGCTCCACGCGCTGGCTCGCTTGATAGGTGAGCGATGCTCCTGCATCATCATCCAAAACTATTTGTGTGTGAGGTTTGTGGTCATCCAAAACCATTTGTATGTGAAGTTTATGGTCAGCTAGAAATGACTTGGTGTGATGGGTTTTTGTCATCCAAAACCACTTGAGCATTGTAATGGTTAGGAGTAAGCCACAAAATCCCAAGGTGATTTATGATCGGGTGAAGCTAGTAAAAATCAACACACTGAAGGAAGCCCAACAATATGAATTTGAAGATGATAATATGACTCTGATAAAGACCTGACTAGATAGAGATTAAAACATGTATTCATTAAGGGGGAGTGTTATAATATTACCTCATACATGTTGTAATAGGAGACCCATGACTAGACCTGTTGAGAAAGTAACCTGATTAGATGACTTAGGTGAGTAAGTTGGAGATGCACTCCCAGTCAAAGGATAGTTGAGCACATGGCTCAAGACGATAAGGAGATAAGATAAGCTACTTATGGTAGTGGATAGGTTAAATGAGATACCTTGATCTATGAGAAAGATCAATGGTTGCGCTCTGCTTAATATTTGTATAAATGTGTGTGTTCTCTTCTGTAATATACAAGTGAAGTAAGTAATTATCTTACTCTCTCTGTCTTCTATGGTCCTCAAATGTTTAATTTGTAATGGTGTGGGGTATAAAATGTGGAGAATGAGGTATGTAGCATCATCAAACAATGTATTATTTAGATAGCATAATTAAAAAATAAGGATCTTTTCTTTTCTTATGAATTGGAATTGGAATTTCATATGAATTATGGTGGACATTGGAAACAACTCAATGTTAGAATACCATCCGAAGAGATGTGGCAACATGCAGCCTGAATATTAATAAATCTCAACTTCAAGTCATGTCAAAGAAAATCTCGCATTTTTAACTTACGGACTTGTCACTTAATCTAAGTTTCCAACATTGCGAATGGATGTCCATCTCCAATTGGTGATTCACATCATGCATGACAAGCTCACCACTTCGCCGTGTAGAATTCTTCCCACGTGAAATCACATTAAGTCTACCAATAAAGATAACTTCAAGTAGAATGATAGTGGTCACCCATTTCCCAACGACATGCACACTACAATCCATGCCTATATAACGAAATGATGAAGGCCCTAACAGGGAGTTATGAATTTAAATTATTTTTAATTTTTTATTATTTAAATATTACATAAAAAAAAATGCTTCAAATAAAAAATAACCCTAATTATTTTTTATTATATAGATATTTCAAAAAAATGTTTCAAAGAAAGAAAACCGACCTTCTATTAAAAATTTCTTTTGATGGTCTACTACATCACAAGTTTCATCACCACACAAACATGAGCATTATTTTGATATGAAAGAAGACTTAGATATATTGGGGTATAATACATTATTTTGATATGAATGAAGATTTAGATATATTGGGGTATAATGAAGAATGTGTTGAAGAATTTCAAGGGGAACAACCTAGCACTTAAAGGAAAAGAAACTAAAAGTAAAATGAGAGCTTTGTGAGGAACAAAAACTAAGTATAAGTGGTTGAGAGAGACAAAACATGAAGATGTTTTTTTTATGAAATGCATATATTGTGAAACTCATAAGGCAGTCGGAGGATGGAGGATTGACATTTTTTGCTCTACTAGGCAACATAATTCACTAGTTTTTCATGCCAATTCAAGCATCCATAAACTTTTACAAGAAAAAACTATATATGGAAATGAAAGGAAATCAAATCATACTATAGAACACAAAACATGCATTGGTGATAGGAACAAGCAAAGAGTCATCACAACTATGAAATTAGTTTATTGGGTTGTGCAATAGGATTTTCCTCTCTCGAAATATGAATCCATTTACTTGTTTGCAATGTCCTTACAAACACCAAACATGCCAAAGAATAAATATTACACATCATATACAAATCACATGGATACAAAATATTTTTTTTTTCTATATTTGAGTATCTTGAAGATAGCCTGGTGGGTTAGCTCAAGTGGTTGAGAGTTGTGAATTACAAAAAGGAAGTCATGAGGTCAAGTCCCCATGTATATATATTGAAGAAGATATTGTTGGACCTCACACAATGTCCCCACGGGTTAGGCTTCCAAAAATGCAATCGGTTGGTTCACCTCACGTACCATCCTCAAAATGAGGGGAAGTACCTAGAGGGTTTCCTAGGATGTGTATTCCATCGAAGAAAAAAATATTTGAGTATCCTCAAGAGGTACAAATTGCAAGAATGTTGGATGGTTGTTTTTTTTCATTGATGCTATAAGAAATTCCAGACTGTAGTTTAGAGAAACACCTTGTGGTTTATGCCACATTTATAGATTTGCAAGTGTTGGGGCCTCCAATTTCACAAATTTAAATCTCATAAATGTTTGTGGTGGAATACAGAAAACAACATATGCAATTAATGATTTAAAGGAAGCAAAGGACCTTTTAAATAAATGAATGATAGTATTTTCCATAGATGGTGCTTTATCAATGGCTAACAATGAGATTGGATTTATTACTTTTTTTTTAAAAGGATATACCTAATATTATATATGTTCATTGTATTGTTCATCATGAAGATTTAGTCACATTATATGCTTCCAAAAGAATACCTGAATTATTATTTGTTGAGAAATTAACAAATAAAATATATTCTTAGGTGCAAAATTCTATTAAAATAATTAGTCAACTTATTTCTTTATAGGAACTTATGCAACATGAAACTCTTCAAAACCATGGAGTTAGATGGCTCTCAAGAGGACAAGTCATTGAAAGATTTATTGTATTAGTGCCTCACATATTGACTTTGTGGAAAAATGAAAGGAAAGACTCATGGTATGATAAGATAAGAATCTTTTCAATTTAGTTTTGTTTACATATGCTTGAAAATGTTATGTGTTAACTAAACAAGTTGAATAATAAATTTTAGGAAGAGTGTGTTGATGTTACTTCTTTAGGGGTAACCGCATATGTTACTATAAACACTTAAAAAATGTGTTTTTAAAGAAGTGATACATTTGCAAATGGCACATGTTACACCATGTTACTTATCTAAATTTTTAAATGCCTCTAAAGTTGGTTATTTTGAAAGTTTCAAATAAAGAGGGACTTGTTCATATGCATGAATTATGGTTTCTGGAAATTCCAGATGCACATGGTGATTCTATTGATACATGAAAAAAATCATGGAAACCTTGCATTGATGATTCACTAGAGAGGTGCAAACAACTTGCAAAAGAATACGCTCAAGCTCTTGTAGAGAATTTGAATGGAAGATTCATAATCTTTCTTTTCTCAACTTTGTAAGGTTATTTTAACCCTTATAATTATGTACAAGATGTTCATGGAAAAGAAGATAATTCAAAGTGTTGGTTTGAAAAAAAAATCAACACCTACGACATACTATATGTTGTAGGGAAGAAAACAAAACATTATTTGATTTTGAATCTTGTCTAAAAGAGTTTCATGCATTTGTTGATACTCTTTATGCTAATTATGAGAGGTCACCCATGAAATATGCTTGGAGGATTTTTGTGTTACGGAGTTACATACAAAATTTCCAAACATGTCAAAGCTATGGCAAACAATACTTATAAGTTATTATTCATGGAACTACAGTTGCATGTGAGATAAGATTCTCAAAACAAAACATAATATAGGATACATGAAGAACAAAACTATCATTGGATGCATTAGATGCCTCAGTGTGAGTGTCACTAGTAGGGCTTGATTCATCAATGGTGGAATGGGATATGATATATGAAATTTGGAGAGATGCTAAGCAAATAAGAATATTAAATATTTAAGGATTTTTCTTTTCTAATTATATTTTTAATCGTGTTGTATTCCATATGATATATAGCATACATCAAATAATTTATACATTTTTTATAGTTTGATAATGTTATGTTAAATGCAATTTCATAATAATTGTATGTTATGCACAAGCTATCCATGTATTCACAACAAAGGTTTCTCTTGTAGTCACAACGAAAATGAACAAAAGCAATATAATACATAATATTTAAATGATGAGAAGAAATAAATATAAAACATCGTGTTAAGAGCAATTTTAAAAAGAAACTCATCATAAAAAATTTACTTGATAGGTAGGAGTGCCCTCCAAATTTGTACCCTACATTGAATAGAGATATTAATATCCTACTATGTGATTATTCACCACATACACACACCCAATAATGATGTGAACCTGTATAATTTAAAAAAAAAGAATCTTAATATACAATAAAATATCTATCTTGCTCGACTTGCTTGCCCAAGTCACCATCGTACCTCATAAAGCCACATAGATCATCTGTTTTCCGAACTCGTCTCAAAGAAACTCGCCCCACTCTACCCCTTGTCACAGATGCTTAAAGGAAGCACAAGTTTCCCTATGTGGGAGCAACTTGGCTCCTCGGGGGAGCTTGCTCCTTTTTCCCAAGTCTGCCTCAGATATATTCTTATTTCTCAACTGAGTTCGATGATGATGCCTTGTCTCTCCCTAACTCATACCATATATACGTGTCTGCCTCATCGCATGAACCATCATTTTTTTGGTCATGGGTTGAGTCAACCTCTCACTTGTCTGTCGTGTGGAGAACTCAATCGCGATGTGCCCACCATTGTGTCAGTTCATTGGGTTTCTTTCCCCCAACTCCCCTATCGCATAAGTCAGCTCCACATCTCCACACCTTGAGTCATCTGCATGATATGCCCAAGGATGGCATGCCTAAGATGTCTACATGGTGAGCATGCCCATTGGTCACGATCTGTGACAAAGTGTTCCTTAAGACACCAAGCTCGCCTGTCACGATCTCCAAGTATTAGATATCATTTTTGGAATTAACTGCGTAGATTAAATCATTAATCTATGACCCATATCTATGAGTATTAGTCGCAACTAACCAATAATTCTCATGATTTGAATAGTCCACTTAGCACTCATTGCATCGGTTGATTCTCATAGGGGTGAAGAAGTGGGATTGAAACCAATGAAATGAATCACATCGCATCAATCATCACTTATGAGGCTTGCACCCAATAACCAAGACTTCACGGGTGGTCACCCATCCCAAGACGCCTCTGGCTCAAGCGCGCTTAACTATGGATTTTTCCCCACAATCAAACCCACTTAGCTTGCTATACCATTTGCAAAACATTAGCAAGTATTGTTCCTTATGAACTATCCATTAGAGCTCCCTTCACTCTTATTATTTAAGCATAGAGAGGCTTCCACGGTGCAACATATTAGATATCATTTTCGGGATTCACTATGTAGAGTAAGTCATTGATATGACCCATATCCATGAGTATTAGTTGCAACTAACCAATAATTCTCATGATTTGAAAAGTTCACTTTGCACACATTGCATTGGGTGATGCTCAAGGGGTGAAGAAGTGGGATTGAAACCAAAAAAATGAATCACATAACAACAATCATCCCTTATAGGGCTTGCAACTAGTAACCAAGACTTCTCAGGTGGTCACCCATCCCAAGATGCCTTTGGCTCAAACACACTTAACAATCTCCAAGTGCGAAGCACCCATCCATATAACTCTGGGATCACCTCCTCAAGTCGCTTAGCCAAGTCCACACTTTCAAGTGCATCCAACTTAGCCATCTCATCGCACAACCTTCCCAAATGCAAGTGCGCACGTCCATCTGAGTCAACTCAACAACCCCAAAATTTCACATCTTATCTGTTAGGTGGAGGTCCCATGAGCCCTCCTCACTGAAGGCCTTACATACTCCCCCACTAAAAATCATTATCATCCCTGACAACACCCACACAATTTGTCATCTCCACCCAAAATCATGCCCCCGTCTACAACTTCATCTGTTGGAAACCCCAAGTTTTGTGCCACTGGAAACCCCAAATTTTTGTCAAGTGGAAACCCCAAGTTTCCTTGCGAAGTGGAGAGCCCAAGTTTCCAACTCACAATACAATCATCTTCAACCACATGCAACCATCCATACTGCTTCCCACCCATAGTTGTGTGTGACTAGAATGTCTGCTGCCTTGGAAGGATGTCTCCTCCCCAAGTTTGTCTGCAATGTCCAAGTTTTCATTGTCGTGACATCATGTTGATCAAAATTTGCTTCATTGCTACTGCTACTGTCTCAACTATTGTAACCTCGAATAGAACTTCAAAAATTTCTAAGTGTTGAACTTTTGTGACCTCTTGCTACGCCCATACTTCAACTATCTTCGCCATGTCTCTGCACATTGATATCCCCCATGCCTTGGAATGATTGGGTAGTTAATCCAATCATCACACCTAACTCTTGAGAATGTACTTCCTCATGCCCAAACATAGTATTTTTTGTCTACAACTCTGCCACTCCATCCAACCTCAAAGACCAAGGAAAGTCATTTCCCTTGCCTAATTGTTTCCACATCCAATATTTGTTAAGGAGCTCATCCACAATGCCCAAGTGTTTCACTTTTGAATCTATTGTGCGTCCATCATTCAACTTCTTTTCCATGTTTCCGTGCACTAGTTCACTCAAGTGCTGAGTTGGTCGGACGACTGATCCAACCCTCACATTCACCCTTCATGAATGCACATCTCCCATGCTCAAAATTGTCCACCTACGTCTACAATTTGATCCATCTACACAATGTTCTTGGACCAAGGAAACCTCTTTCCTTGTTGCACCATGATGTCTCCAAAACAAATTCGTCCACAACACCAACTCTCCAATTTCACTACCATCCGTAGCAAATGCAAGTCATGAAGAATCTAGGGGATTGTCGCACATCCATCATTTGCACGTCCAACCAACTGTGCCCTTTCATTCATCCAATGGAGTTGCCAACATTGTGACTATTCCCGAGCTTGGATTAATCCTCCTTGGCACCTTGGTCTGTTGTCCAATCTACCTAGGTTGATTGCAAGTTTGGCTCCTTGGTCGAAATCTCCCATCTCCTTCATCTACACATTTGCATGTCTTGTTTTCTTCAAGTTTTTCATGTTCAAACAACTTGGCCCCACTACAACTCGCTAATCATGCTGCTTTTTTCACCTTCCCATGTCTTAGAAAAATCAAGTTCACCCAACCATTATGTCAAGTCATGAGAAGTGCTCAACCCAAGCGATTGTTTCATGTAGCAATACGACATGTCCATGAAATCCTCCAAGCCAAGGTAAGTCTACGACTCACCTCCAACTGTTGATTCACCTCTCCACAACCCAATAATCAAGATGAGTGTGACCAACGCGCCCACAATCCTCAATGAATTTCCACAATAAATTGTCCAAAGTGCTCCAAGTCAAATGAGTCACCCAAAGAATTCCATGCCTCAACGAAAATCCCATTCGTGTCAATATTCTTGTGACTCCAACCAACGATCCTGCGATCTTTGAGCCATCCCACAATCATCAGTAAGCATCCCAAGGTGTTCTCTATCTCATCCACTATCCCATACCAAAGGAAAAATAACACCCCCCCAAGTCACTTGGTCTACCTTTTTCTCATCTAGGCTACTTGTCAACAATTCTCTTGTTCGACTTCTTGTTTCCTCCATTTGTCTCATAGAACAACCCACTTTGGCTCTCTTCATCGCAACTATCAAATTCCACCACTTGGAAATCGACTAAGGCATGCCCATGATCCACAACCCAAGTCTGCCTCAATCCAACATAGGATCCGTGAAAGTATTTCACCCCAAGCTATGTCTGCATGTTTTCCTCCTTGTCAAGGAATATAAAATACCCAAGATTCCTTTGAAGTCGTAGCACTTGAGCCGACCTCAAGTTTTCCCATTTTCTCTCCAAATAACCCTCACCATACTTTAGAAATGTAATGAACATGAAACACATACCTTGCATGGTGGAATCCTTGGTTGCACCCATAGATCAAGCCTTCATGTTGTCAAGGAACTACGACTTGCCTCAAACCAACAACCCCCATCACGAAATAGCCTATACTGTGCTCCTTGATGTGACTCAAGACTGATTTCATCCCTTTACCACTTCAAAAATCGCTTAAGTCACAAACATGAGAGTGTCCAAGTTGTCTCGTCTTCCACCAAACCATCTGCCTGCACCTTGGTTGTCTTTGGCACCAAGGCACCAAGCCCACATCTCCCAATTCATCAAAATGATATGGCATTGCAAGATCAACTTCTTTGAAGTCTGTCACACTTCAAGTTGTGCAACAACAAGACTCAATTCCTAGCCCCCCATACTCTCTGTCTGATGTGGTTTGCAATAGTGATGTATTTTATTAATATATTTGAGTGTGATTACAATTTACATTGCTAGAATCACTAACCTTTCAGCATATAGGCACATTGGCCTAATATCACTTAGGCACTATGGCCCAAAACATATATACACAAGTACTATGTCCCAAAACATCCTATCTCACCATCCTATAAAACATATGTACATTTACACCTAGGGGGGCAATATCTCCAAGTCTAGGTGACTACAATTGGTAAGAGTTTGACAAAAATTATAATGACTTCCTTTATAAGAGTAAACACCACAACCCCATATGAAATTATTTGAGTAGAAATAGGTCCTTGTTTTCTAGAAATGGAAGCACAAAGAAGAATGATCTTCTATGACAAGTGTTAGCATAAATAGAGGGTAGGCTACCTACACATATTAGTAAAGAAGTACTAGAAATAAGAAAAGGGACATGGGAATCACAATGAAAAAAAATGGATAGAACACTAGAATATTGTGGAAAGGGATTTCCCTAGAAACAAAAAGGAACTAAGAAGACACATTTAGAATAATTATAGAGTGAAGAAGTGGAAGAGTAGACCTCAAAGAAAGAAACAATATTATACCAAGCAGTTCAACCTCAGACGTGAAATAAAGATCCAAGAATATATGTCAATTAACATGCCATGGAAGGATAAAACAAACACTGGCTTGGATAAGACTGAGTTTGCACAGATTAAGATGAAAAACATGGAGGTCGCAAGTCCTAAAGAAGATTGAGAACGCGTGTTGGGGATTGGGTATAACCTTATATGAAATAAATGAACAATATTGTAGATAATCGAAGAGGAGATAAGATTTTGAAGATAAAAAAGGTGGTGTTTAAAGACACTGTTAGAGCACTTAAGCACATCGCACTGTGATCAAAACATCACAATGCATATTGGACATATTGTATATAACAACAATATTGTCATTCACTTGTGTGTAATGACTCATAGGTTCTGCTATTTATAGCTTCAAAATCTAACTAACTTCCTTGAAATCGAGAGGATCTTGTCCACATATAACCATCGGTTCTTAGAGTTGATTCTGTCAAATCCGTGTTGTCAAGTCGACTTGACAACGATGCTCAACCTAACTGTTCATGCGTCTAACTCGTAGTTGATTTCTTGGTTGGTCGATCCATCGACCGATTGTTTGTAGATGTAGGTCAACCACCTGACCGATTGATTCTAGGAGAAGTGTGATGAACCATTTGAAATTGATGTTCCAACACCCCCTATCAACACACAACTCTAGATATCCAGGAGGTAAAATTACGTTAGCATGAAACCCTCCCATAATTGCAACTTCCTAAAGACCAAGCATCATACGGAGCTTGATAAATCTAGCTTTAGATAAAGGTTTAGTGAAGATATCAGCTACCTGATCATCTCTTCTGCAATATTCAAGGGATACAACATTCTCGTGAACCAACTGTATGAAATAGTGAGCATGGAGCTCAACATGTTTCATCTTACTATGAGAAACAAGGTTATCTACAACTTGAATGGCACTCTAATTGTCACAATAGATTGTAGTCGAGGTTGAAACAAGAAAGCTTATTTCACTCAGAAGTTGGCGGATCTAGATGACTTGTGTACCTGCATGAACAATGCCATGATATTAGGATTTTGTAGTCGACAAGGAGATTACCTTTTGTTTCTTGTACGACCAAACCAACGGTCTACTTTTGAAGCAAAACACATAGCAAGAAGTGGGCTTTTGATCATCATTGTCACCATCCTAATCAGAGTCAGTGAAGCCAACCAATGAATCTGAACTCTGACAATACTTGATACCAAAATGAGTGGTACCTGTTGTTCCTGAGTCTATACTAAGGCTTAAAGTAAAGTGTCAAGGCATCTGAAAGTATGTAAAGGATGAATACGAAGATATATGTTATCCTTCGGTGTAGGAAATTAATGAAGGTTTCTACGTTCTCGCTATCTAGCTTCCAACTGCTCTTGAGTAGTTATATCATGCTCAATGGCTGCCCATGAAAGTTCTAATTCCTCCCGGGTGTTAGCAGTTTTAAGGATTGTATCGAAAAGATTTAAAGCGATATGAGTTTGATTAGAGAGTCTGGGCTGAATATTAGGTTGAGTTAATGCAGGAACAGTCATTTAAGGAAAAGTACCAGTATGGAAACGATTTAGGAAGAGATTTTAACGCTGTTTCAATTTGGTTTTTTACGTGGTATTTTTGCATGAAGAATAAAATGGGAATGCAAACTGAAGGCCCTTTCCCATAACTGTATTTCTTTTAGTAAAAGGTATGGAATGAGAGAAAAACATTTAGGTGTGGATAGCGTAAGGTTCCTGTCAATAGAAACTCACACATACACAGACGAAGAAATTGACATAGAAATAATTGACATAGTGTAACTAAATATAAAATCCTGTAAATACAAATTGGTCTTACACCCGCTGATAGCTGGTGCAGAGGAAAGACAAGACACAATTACAGAAAGATGAAATCCCTTCACTATAGTAGTGGTCGTACTAAATTATAGTGATACACATCAATTATGTAGAGCAAAATGAAAAGAAACAATGAACATAACGAAACAAACTTGCAACACAGTCGTGACGGAATCAGGAATCTTCAAATTTGTTGTATTAAATCCTCCGATGCAAAAAATACATTACAATGTTTGCCCAAAAGTCCAGCCTTTGGTTCTTCTTTTGGTGATCTATTTATACACATTTTCCCTTCCCTACTCCTATTTTCAAAAAAGTGCCAGCTGCCTGCTTTTACATGACTTAGTGCATATTATACATCTGTCCATAAACCGGATACAAGTTGTGAAAGTTCCGCTTGGCAGCTGTGAGGAGCGAAAACACTCCATCTCTTCTACTTCGTTTTCAAAAAGGGCCAGGTGCTTTCCTTTGCATAGACTCAGTGCATATCCTACATCTGTCCATGAATTGGGATACAAGCTATGACGACTCTGCTTGACAAATGGCTTCGGCAAAGTAGCACTCTCGAGCTAATTGTGGAAGTCTATTCCCCATATATGCATCAACCATATCAAGGGAGCCGAGTTGTGTGCTAGGCTGAATCAAATGTCCATCAATTTGAGCCATGTCTACCTTGTCTATCTTAGAGATCTCTGCCAAATTTCTCTCATTTTTCTCCTTCATGTCGAGGGAGATCCGCTCTAAATTCATCTGTCTTAGCGTCTCTGTGTCACCCCCACTTTCCATCCCCAACAGTTCACCATTTATGGATTTGAAAGTTTCTTCTAGTGAATTTGTCACTTTTTGAGCCTGCTCCTTGCTTAGAGTAATATCATGCTCCCAATATTTTAACAAAATATTTCCCCTAGTCTGTTCAGCAATGGTGAGTCCGGGAGACCCTGCTGAAAACCTATTGTTGGTGGATATCACTGCTTCTTGGAAGGCGATCCGAGCAGCTTCTGTGTTTCTTTCCTTGACAATCAGATTCTCAGAAATCTGATGCATTAATAGGCAATCTCCTCGAAATTCCCCTACTTTTTTTAGGAGACTCTGTTGAGAAGGAAAGATCCTGCTCCGAATGTCGATTGCCCTGAATTTAACAATCTCGATGTCGATCACATTGCTGCCTGCGACCTCTAGCTGAGCGTGTAACTGTGTGATGGTATCCCTCTGCTGACCCGACTGCACTCGACCCTCTCGGATCACTGAGTTTCCTTGTTCCAGCTTGGTCTTGAGGACTTCGATCTCTTTCCTATCGGCCAATTGAGCCAGCTCTATTGCTCCACTCGCTTGACTCTTAGCGTCTTCCGCAGCCGAAGTTACTCGGGCTTCAAGAGTCTTGATCAGCTGATTTTTTCTCTTGAGCTGATTTTTCAACATCGCAACCGAGAATTGGTTTGCTGACGCATAAGCTCCCAGCGTCCCTACTATCTCTGTGGCGAATTCATCACTTTTCTTGTTTTTTCCATCTGTCATTACTTTAAATTTTTTAACAGTGGACTCTCCCTCTTGATGAAATTCCCACTTTACCATAGCCTTTATCTTTCTGTCAAAAAAGAACTCATTAGGGGGGAGTTCCTCTTCCCTTATAGGTCTTAGTTCTTCACCAAATATCCATCCCTCGCTGACGTCTCCTTGAGCCGACTGCAAGGGTGTGACAGAGGTGATGGGTTGTCTGATCTACTTCGCCCCCTTCCCTGGTGTGACGAGTGGGTCCTGTTCTTTCGGAGGATCGGAGGTCTTCGTCTCTGTCCCTATCTCTGGATTCTTCTCCTGCTCGGGACTTTTCCCCCGTTCAGGACTCTTGTCCTGTTCAGGATTCTTTCCCTGCTCGGGACTTTTCCCCCGTTCGGGACTCTTGTCCTGTTCAGGATTCTTTCCCTGCTCGGGACTTTTCCCCCGTTCGGGACTCTTGTCCTGTTCAGGGTTCTTCTCATGCTCGGGACTCTTGTCCTGTTCAGGATTCTTCTCATGCTCGGGACTCTTTGCCTGTTCGAGATTCCGCTCCTGCTCCCCTTCCAGACGTTTTTCGGGATTAGAAGTTTGCCCCGCAGAACTTTCGGCCTCTTTTTCTTTGTCCTTGGAAAGTCCCAAACCTCCCAGCACCACGGGGAGACATCTTCTCTTATGTTCCTGAAATTTTAAAACAGAGGCCCTATCTTCGGGTGCTAGGGATCTGATTCGAAATTGCACTTCCGAATAGGACCTCTCCCCTCGGAAAACATCATCTGAGGGCGAACACTCGTGTTCAAACCTCTTTAATCCACAATTCCCCAAATGGGTGCCTACAATTCTTTGCGGATCATGCTTTTTGTACTCAATAGAGACTACGCTCAAATCTTCTAAGGTTGCAGCTTCAGCCTTAGCATGTCCGAAATCTAATAAGGAATAGGAATTAAGCCGAACAAGGAAAAACGACCATACCTTCTTAGATGACGCTTTGAGCTCTTTACTTACTCCGCCGATTACTGTTTGTCGCGCAATCTCACGACAAGCCAGCTTGTCGGGAATGAAAAGTGGTAGCGCCAGAGGAGGGACAGCTGCTCTGAAAACTCTCAAATAGGAGAATTCTTCCTCTACGTACCAGTCTACGATATGGCTCAGATTCGCAGCAATGCTATCTGAGATGCGGGGTGGAGAAATACCAAAAAGGGTGATGTGCAGGGGCACCATCACCCAGTTGAAAATCTCATAAATAAACTTATTTGCGTTAATTTCCCATAGCTTGTCGTGGTACTCGTGAACAGTTTTCTCTTGGGTTGGACTCCAAGCCCAATTCATCAAAGGAAAAGGCGTCATGGAGCATATCGCGTCCATGATATACGCGGACATGAAGAATCTGGAGGGTCTCCCGGTTGCCTTTTTCTCCCTGTAATTTGTAATTCTGTTGAAAAGACTGTCGGAGAGCATCTTCGCCCAATTAAATGAGCAACCTTCTGCTACTCGAAAAATGAGAGGTACCCACTAGATGTAAAAATGTGCGGTATCCTCCCATCCGAAAAGCCGACAAGTCATCATCGCCACATACATATACTATGGCTCCAATGAAGAAATCGAATACACACCCTTGTCATTCACTCTGAATGTTGCGGAACGCGAAACCCAATCTTTAATCAAACTAGGCATGGTTTTATCAAATTCCTCGCATTCCTTCTTTTTGAATTCCACCAGGAATTCTTTGCCATATGTATACTCGAAGTTACTGGGAGCTTATACATAGATTGGATATGCTCTGGTCTGAAAGTCCCGACCATGACCTGTCGGTCATTCACGATAGTTATGGCAGTCAGGTCGATGTGATCCAATGCCCATCGGATCATGTCGTAGTATGGGAGCAACCGAGGTCTGGTTGCTACCAAGTGCATTCCCGACTGAACAATTGTCTTGTACTTAGTATTCAGGTCATCCTTTACGATATCGTTGTCATCATCCTCCGAGTCAGAATAGTTTAATAACTCAGATTTTAGAATGTCTGAAATAAACGACCAGGTGGGTACTGAGCCGCCAATCCATGGTGAAGTGTCTAAGACGTTGTCTGGACCTTGCGCTGCAACCTCGACATTTTCTTTCGCTGCTCTCCTTGGGGCCATGGCTGTCGCTTGCTTTTTCACTCTTCTGCAATAAACCTGTGTATACATGCGGAAATGAGTTCCCTTGGAGCAAGGTGAGCTCTGTGCACTTATGAAAAATGTTTAAAAAGAATGAAACTCCCGTATATATTTGAAAACTCTGTACCTTTTAAAATAAGTCTGTCAAATCGCAAATAAAACCAAATTTAATGTATAAATCCGATCTTATTTATTCGTAGATTTACCCTACTTTTCCATTAATGTCATCAATGTTCGGCGGCTTGACCGGCAATCGGGTTATGGAGAGCAAGTAAATTCCTCGTGAAGTGTGCCAACCTCGATACGCAGGGCGTATCTCACTTAATTTTAAGATTTCAAATTTAACAACGTTAACCATTTTCTCGTCTTTCGTTGTATCATGGATTTTCTTTTCAGATTTTGACTCTTCAACTCGTGAGGTTGCGAGTGCCGATTTTTCTTTTATTAATAATAACCGTGATTTGGCGCATTCTTAATTATATAACTAACCTAATCGCCATACCGCGACTTGGAAATTCAAAGACAAATTTTTGGGGAAATGATATGCCGAGTTGCGATATCACGATGTGGCGATAATTAAGACTCGAATTAAGAGTAGAAAATCTTAGATTAGGAGTTTAATTAATCTCGCTGTAATTATGTCGCAACTTCGTGAATCGGATTTTTGGACACCTTAACTCGGAGAAAGAAAGTGTCGAGTGACGAAGTGCCAAGAACCAAATTTAATCCTGGTTAGTTTTTTACCCTTAGTCTCTGACCACGGTTATCACAAATTCATCGTGTTCTAGGGTATCGGGGCTGTAAGAACAAAAACTCAGGTCTGATGGATGTCGTGGCGCGAAACCCCGACGACGTCTTGACATGGGTTAAAGGTTTCACCCTAGTCAATACCTTGGGCGAAAATTGAAATTGAGTTCGCAATTTCGCGACTCGAGACTTGTGAATTCAAAAATTAAAGTGTCCGACTTGCGAGAACCCGAAATAAAACAAAAAGAGTGAACATATTTGCGAGATTGGTTCTGTTTTGAAAGCGGGAAAAGCATTTTTGTTCAGGCGACAAGATTTCCAGAGTTTTAAGATTCTGGAAGGAAAAGAAAAGCGACTTTAGATCTCAAGTATTAAAAATTATAAATTGCGTGAGGTGAAAAGCAAGGGTGGCTCCAACATAGGCTCCAACTAGGGATCTCGCTTCCCTATGAGGCAGGAAGAATAGTAGACCAGGTGCCAAAATTGGGTAAATGGAGTCATAGGCTAATATCAACAGAAAAATCAAGGAAAAAGATAGAAGGGGAGGGAAATTTCGCTTTGAAACCCAGAAATTTTTTCGAACTCAGATACTCTTTCGAAACACAGCTAAAGTCACTCTCGCAATTTTCCCTTTCTTGCTACTAAGTTTGGGGAACGCTTTAAGACAGTCATAACGCTCCTAGGATTTTCAACAGGTCTTGTGATTCTTAGCTTGCATCAAAAGAATGATATTATATAATCTAAAATAGGGAAGTCCCGTCGGAATTTGGGGAAATGATCAGGTTTACAGAAAGTGTTGATTACCAGAGTAGATTGATGTTTATGTATAACAGCCTTACAGATCTCTCAGACATTGCTTCACTGCCAGCGAGCCTGTTCAGTACCCCGGTGAAGTTGTCTGACCCTTTTTTACTGAATTTATTTTCACCACTTCGGAAAATATTTATGCGTTTAAACGCTAAGACGAGGGCAATCATTTCTGAATTTCCTTTCATCGTCTTAATGGACTAGGTGGGGGACATAATTTCTGAATTTCCTTTCACCACCTGTCTCAGTATTTACTTTTAAAACACGAAGATGGGAGCAATCAGTTTATGTCAGGGCTGAGATCTGTGTAATATTTTTTATCAGAGGTCTGTCAACTTATTTTGATTACTCGGTATCAACCTTCCTTTGACCCTCACAAGACCTTTAATTCTTAGGGAGACAGGGGAGAATAAATAAAACTTTAAGGGACATCATGTTCAAACAAACATTTGATTTTTTCGACGCTGTTGAAAAACCTAGGAAAGTTAGGATTACTATAAACGTTCCTTTATTTAGCAGAAGATCAAGTAGTTGTGAGGACCAGCTTTCTTATTAAGATATGCTTCGGAATCCCTGAGGTTTGAAACGAAAAACCTTTATCTCTTCCCAAAAGGCTTGTGAAGATAGTGACTCATTAAAATCCAGGCCCAAATATGGACAGAAAACAAGGCGGCAAACAAAATGGCTTAATACACAAAAGGTCATAACATTTCGGGACTGGTTTTTAGATATATTTAGGGATAAAAAATATGACTGACTATTTTTTGATTTTAATATATTCATTCAAATTATTTGGTTTGAGGATTATGAAGTAAAAAATAATCCTATTATCTGCTTTATATATTTCAATTTGAACAATATTACCTCAGATTGCTAAAACAGCCTTTCATGACTAGAGTATTGAAAAAACTTACCTTTGTCTTTTCTTTTCAATTTCTTTGTGGTCTACGAATTATTTTATGTATCACCTGTTTTATGTCGTCTTATTTCCCACACTGATCTGCACCTTATTTCTTCAGCTAGTTCCATCTGCAACTGGAATCCTACAAAAACAAATACGAATTTGATTTAAAATGCGTTGAGAATTTAGGAAGGGAAAACCAAAAAAATGAAAATAAATGCTTGGGCAAAAACATAATATGTACGAAAACTCATAATAAAATTTATTTATTTACAATTATATATATACAATTTCTTATTTTCATTTTAATTTATTTCCTTTTTCATCCGTCGACTGTCAAGTCATGTAGTGTTTTAGATATCGCCCGTTGACAGGGGCGCTGAGAACTTCTCCATCAATATTTTGCAGGAGGAAGGAATTTTTTCCTTCTGGAGCCGAGACCCTGAATGGTCCATACCAAAGGTGGTCAAATTTGCCATGCTTTGCGGCTTCTTCCCTTCTCGCATCCCATCTTAACACCAAGTCACCTAGGAAGAACTCTCTGTCCTTTGCTTTGAGATCGAACAATGCTTTCATATCGTACTGGTATTTCTGCATTCTCTCATCAACCTCCACTCTGAGCTGTTGAACCTCAATCAGTTAGTTAATTCTTATGGTTACATGATTGGGCTCTTCGTTTTGATGCTGCCATAATTTCATCACTGGCAATGCTAAGTTTATAGGCAAAACCGCCTCAGTCCCATATACCATCTGAAACGGCGAAATGTCGATAGACCTTTTAGTGCTAATGCGGTTTGCCCATAATGTGTGTTTCAAATGGAAATGTCAGGACCTCTTGTTTTCGTTTAGTACCTTTTTTATTACGTTTACCAGGCTCTTATTAGATGATCCAGCCAGCCTATTTCCCTGAGGGTAATAAGTAGTGGAATGGCCGAGAATGATACTGTACTTTTGGCAGAAGTCGACCATAGCCATGGACTTGAAAGCCTGGGCATTGTCAGTAACGATCTTTCGGGGACACCCGAACCTTGATAAGATGTTATCTTCCAAGAAGTTGATCACCACCGAGTCTGTTGCCCTTTTAGTTGGAATTTCTTCCACCCATTTTGTAAAATAATCTGTGGCCGTTAAGATCCACTTATGCTGAGCACTGGAATGGGGATTAATTTCCCCTATAAAGTCTAATCCCCATTGTTGAAAAGGATCTTCAGTTTTGACTGGAACGAGTGGTAGTGCAGGGAGTTTCTGCTTACCAGCGAATATTTGACACGAGTAACAGGCACGTACTTTGGCATTAACGTCCGAAAATAGTTTCGGCCAATAATATCCGGCCCTCAGGATCTTGTAG
>ML787327.1:180683-195059 GCA_009831015.1 Picea engelmannii
GCTATCACTGCTTCTTGGAAGGCGATCCGAGCAGCTTCTGCGTTTCTTTCCTTGACAATCAGATTCTCAGAAATCTGATGCATTAATAGGCAATCTCCTCGAAATTCCCCTACTTTGTTTAGCAGACTCTGTTGAGCAGGAAAGATCCTGCTCCGAATGTCGATTTCCTGGGATTTAACAATCTCGATGTCGATCACATTGCTGCCTGCGACCTCTAGCTGAGCCTGTAACTTTGTGATGGTATCCCTCTGCTGACCCAACTGCACTCGACCCTCTCGGATCACTGATTTTGCTTGTTCTAGCTTGGTCTTGAGGACTTCGATCTCTTTCCTATCAGCCAATTGAGCCAGCTCTATTGCTCCACTCGCTTGACTCTTAGCGTCTTCCGCAATCGAAGCTACTCGGGCTTCAAGAGTCTTGATCAACCGATTTTTTCTCTTGAGCTAATTTTTCAACATCGCAATCGAGAATTGGTTTGCTGACGCATAAGCTCCCAGCGTCCCTGCTATCTCTGTGGCGAATTCATCACTTTTCTTGTTTTTTCCATCTATCATTACTTTAAATTTTTTAACAGTGGACTCTCCCTCTTGATGAAATTCCCTCTTTACCACAGTCTTTCTCTTTCTGTCAAAAAAAAACTCATTAGGGGGGAGTTCCTCTACCCTTATAGGTCTTAGTTCTTTTCCAAATATCCATCCCTCGCCGACGTCTCCTTGAGCCGACTCCAAGGGTGTGACAGAGGTGATGGGTTGTCCGATCTGCTTCGCCCCCTTCCCTGGTGTGATGAGTGGATCCTGTTCTTTCGGAGGATTGGAGGTCTTCGTCTCTGTCCCTGTCTCTTGATTCTTCTCCTGCTCGGGACTTTTCCCCCGTTCGGGACTCTTGTCCTGTTCAGCATTCTTTCCCTGCTCGGGACTTTTCCCCCGTTCGGGACTCTTGTCCTGTTCAGGATTCTTTCCCTGCTCGGGACTTTTCCCCCGTTCGGGACTCTTGTCCTGTTCAGGATTCTTCTCATGCTCGGGAATCTTGTCCTGTTCAGGATTCTTCTCATGCTCGGGACTCTTTGCCTATTCGGGATTCCGCTCCTGCTCCCCTTCCGGACTTTTTTCGGGATTAGAAGTTTTCCCCGCAGAACTTTCGGCCTCTTTTTCTTTGTCCTTGGAAAGTCCCAAACCTCCCAGCACCACGGGGAGACATCTTCTCCTATGTTCCTGAAATTTTAAAACAGAGGCCCTATCTTCGGGTGCTAGGGATCTGATTCGAAATTGCACTTCCGAATAAGACCTCGCCCCTCGGAAAACATCATCTAAACCTATTTAATCCACAATTCCCCAAATGGGTGCCTACAATTCTTTGCGGATCATGCTTTTTGTACTCAATAGAGACTAGGCTCAAATCTTCTAAGGTTGCAGCTTCAGCCTTAGCATGTCTGAAATCTAATAAGGAATAGGAATTAAGCCGAACAGAGAAAAATAGCCATACCTTCTTAGATGACGCTTTGAGCTCTTTACTTACTCCACCGATTACTGTTTGTCTCACAATCTCACGACAGGCCAACTTGTCGGGAATGAAAAGCGGTAGCGCCAGAGGAGGGACAGTTGCTCTGAAAACTCTCAAATAGGAGAATTATTCCTCTACGTACCAGTCTGCGATATGGCTCAGATTCACAGCAATGCTATCTGAGATGCGGGGTGGCGAAATACCAAAAAGGGTGATGTGTAGGGGCACCATCACCCAGTTGAAAATCTCATAAATAAACTTATTTGCATTAATTTCCCACATCTTGTCGTGGTACTCGCGAACAGTTTTCTCTTGGGTTGGACTCCAAGCCCAATTCATCAAAGGAAAAGGCGTCATGGAGCATATCGCGTCCATGATATACGCGGACATGAAGAATCTGGAGGGTCTCCCGGCTGCCTTTTTCTCCCGGTAATCTGTAATTCTGTTGAAAAGACTGTCGGAGAGCATCTTCGCCCAATTAAATGAGCAACCTTCTGCTACTCGAAAAATGAGAGGTACCCACTGGATGTAAAAATGCGCGGTATCCTCCCATCTAAAAAGCCGACAAGTCATCATCGCCACATACATATACTGTGGCTCCAATGAAGAAATTGAATACACACCCTTGTCATTCACTCTGAATGTTGCGGAACGCGAAACCCAATCTTTAATCAAACTAGGCATGGTTTTATCAAATTCCTCGCATTCCTTCTTTTTGAATTCCACCAGGAATTCTTTGCCATATGTATACTCAGAAGTTGTTGGGAGATTATACATAGATTGGATATGCTCTGGTCTGAAAGTCCCGACCATGACCTGTCGGTCATTCACGATAGTTCTGGTAGTCAGGTTGATGTGATCCAATGCCCATCGGATCATGTCGTAGTATGGGAGCAACCGAGGTCTTGTTGCTACCAGGTGCATTCCCGACTGAACAATTGTCTTGTACTCAGTATTCAGGTCATCCTTTACAATATCGTTGTCATCGTCCTCCGAGTCAGAATAGTTTAATAACTCGGATTTCAGAATGTCTGAAATAAATGACCAGGTGGGTACTGAGCCGCCAGTTCGTGGTGAAGTGTCTGAGACGTTGTCTGGACCTTGCGCTGCAACCTCGACATTTGCTTTCGCTGCTCTCCTTGGGGCCATGGCTGTCGCTTGCTTTTTCACTCTTCTGCAATAAACTCGTGTATACATGCGGAAATGAGTTCCCTTGGAGCAAGGTGAGCTCTGTGCACTTATGAAAAATGTTTAAAAAGAATGAAACTCCCGTATATATTTGAAAACTCTGTACCTTTTAAAATAATTCTGTCAAATCGCAAATAAAACCAAATTTAATGTATAAATCCGATCTTATTTATTCGTAGATTTACCCTACTTTTCCATTAATGTCATCAATGTTCGGCGGCTTGACCGGCAATCGGGTTATGGAGAGCAAGTAAATTCCTCGTGAAGTGTGCCAACCTCGATACGCGGGGCGTATCTCACTTAATTTTAAGATTTCAAATTTAACAACGTTAACCATTTTCTCGTCTTTCGCTGTATCGTGGATTTTCTTTTCAGATTTTGACTCTTCAACTCGCGAGGTTGCGAGTGCCGATTTTTCTTTTATTAATAATAACCATGATTTGGCGCATTCTTAATTATATAACTAACCTAATCGCCATACCGCGACTCGGAAATTCAAAGACAAATTTTTGGGGTAACGATATGCCGAGTTGTGATATCGCAATGTGGCGATAATTAAGACTCGAATTAACAGAAGAAAATCTTAGATTAGGAGTTTAATTAATCTCGCTGTAATTATGTCGCAACTTCGTGAATCGGATTTTTGGACACCTTAACTCGAAGAAAGAAAGTGCCGAGTGACGAAGTGCCAAGAACCAAATTTAATCCTGGTTAGTTTTTTACCCTTAGTCTCTGACCACGGTTATCACAAAGTCATCGTGTTCTCGGGTATCGGGGTTGTAAGAACAAAAACTCAGGTCTGATGGATGCCGGGGCGCGAAACCCCGACGACGTCTTGACATGGGTTAAAGGTTTCACCCTAGTCAATACCTTGGGCGAAAATTAAAATTGAGTTCGCAGTTTCACGACTCAAGACTTGTGAATTCAAAAATTAAAGTGTCTGACTTGCGAGAACCCGAAATAAAACAAAAAGAGCGAACATATTTGTGAGATTGGTTCTATTTTGAAAGCGGGAAAAGCTTTTCTGTTCAGGCGACAAGATTTCCAGAGTTTTAAGATTCTGTAAGGAAAAGAAAAGCGACTTTAGATCTCAAGTATTAAAAATTGAAAATTGTGTGAGGTGAAAAGCAAGGGCGGCTCCAATAGTACCCTTGAGATAACGAACAATTCATTTGACTGTTTTCTAGTGGCTTTCTCCGAGGTCCTGCATAAACCGAGAAACCACACTAACAACAAATAAAATGCCAGGTCGATTATGAATGAGATAAATAAGACTACCAACCAATTGTAAATAAAGTGTGGCATCGACTGTGGGAGTTTGACAAGTTTTGGTGAAATTTACTTCAGATTGAAAAGGACTAGTACAGGGTTTACAATCTTCCATATTAAAACGTGTCAAAATATCCATTACATATTTAGATTGAGAAATGAAAAAAACATCACATAGATGTAAAACTTGAAGACCCAAAAAATAATGCATAGTTCCAAGATCTGTCATGTCAAAGGAGTCATCAAGTTGTTTCTTCAATCTAAGAATGATATCAGTGTTATTGTTAGTAATGACAAGGTCATCAACATATAAAACAAAAGTCAAAGTGTCTCCATGGGTATGGAGTACATACAAGTTGTAATCAGATTCACAATGTTTGAAACCAAGTCAAAGAAATAAATTGTCGATCTTAACATACCAAGATCGGGGAGCTTCCTTCAAACCATAAAGAGACTTCTTCAGTCGACAAGCTAGGGTAGAATCTGTCACAAAACTAGGAGGTTGTTCCATGAAAATTTCTTCAATCAGGTCTCCATGAAGAAAAACACTCCATCTGATGGATTTAGCATCCAAATCAAGCAACTAGGGAAATAATCACTCGTATAGAGTTCATCTTTGCAACAAGGGGCAAAGGTTTCAGTGTAGTTGATGCCTTCTTGTTGAGAAAATCCATTTGCAACCAAGTGAGCTTTATGTTGCTCAACAACACCTTTAGAGATAAATTTGGTCATGTAGACCCATCAACACTTCACAACATTCTTTCCTTGCGGTCGGGGAACTGATTCCTAAGTGTGTTTCTTTGACAAAGAATCAATTTATGTTTGCATAGCTTATTCTCATCCAGGTCATCCTTGAGTATCCGAGTAGGTAACAAGATAAAAAGTTTCAAGTACATGAGTCATCAATGCAACACTAGCATGTTTCTTTGAATTTGAGTTTGTTGTCCGGAGGAAATATCACTAGCATCAAGTCCAACATCTTCAATTGTCTTGGAAACCCATCTGGGTAGACAAGAAACGGGTGAATTATTATTCACTACAGAAGATCGATCAAAAGTTGGAGCATTTCAGTCGATGAAGATGGTGGGCTAGTCAAAACATATATCGACGAATTAATCGACTCAGAGGTCGACGCTCTAGTCAAAACAAAAATAGAGTTTGATTATCTAGTCAAAGAACTGAAAAAAGGAGCAAGAGAACCAGAGTCAGAAACAACATCAAAATGATCATCCTGTAGCAATCCAGAGAAGGCATTCAACAACTTGATGTCATAAGACTTCTCATCAAACCATACATTACGTCTGATAATGATTTGTCATTTGATAGGATCAAACAGTCGATGGTGCTTCGACTCTTTAGAGTAGCCCATCATGATGCAAGTATGACTCTTTGCATCCAACTTCTTTATGCAATCATTAGAAATATGAGCCCAGACAACAAATCAAAATACACAGAGGTGGTCAATTGAAAACTTCTTTCCACACCATTGTTCGACTGGAGTCACCGAAGGAACAACTCGAGTCCATATGCGATTGAGAAGACAGTTTGCACAATATACAACTTCAACCCAAAAGCAAGGAGGCATCTCCTTGGTCTACAAAACACATTTATCCATTTCGACTAACGTCTGATTCTTGCATTCTACGATGCCATTCTACTGAGGTGTGCGAGGAACTAACTGTTTCTAGTCAATACCAGATCGAATCAAGTATTCTTCAAAAGGTCGATTTATATATGCACCACCATTGTATGATCTTAGGCACTTGATGGGTCCACCACATTTTTTTTCAACGAAGGCTCTGAATTCTTTGAATTTTTCAAAGACAAGATTCTTATTCTTTAGAAAATAATCCCAAGTGAAACGAGAGAGATCATCAATGAAAGTCAAGATATACCTTGCACCTTCCAGGGAAGGTAGATTGATGCAACATACATCATTGTGAACCAGCTCCAAGAGGTTCTATGCTCACCACACTTTTCTAACTTCAAAGGCTGATTGATAATGCTTTCCAAACACACAACCTTTACAAAATCCTTCAGGGGAGGAAACTTTAGGTAGACCAAAAATCATTTTATGAGTTTCCATTGACTGGAGACTTAAAAAACTCAGGTGCCCGAGTCATTCATGCCAAGTTCGACTTCACTCATCAATACGAGAAACAAGAGCAGTCGGTTCGGAGTCCGGTCGAGTTGTGTCATAGAATTTATACAAACTGTCCTTTGGGTCAAGAAACCCTCTAACGAAAATCAATTGGTCTTTCTTCAAATCTCGAACAAAGAACCAAATTGGAAAAAACTCCACAATCTTACCTATCCGTGTTAGTTAAGAAACATACAACAAATTGGCATTGAGATTTGTCACATGATAAACATCGAAAATTCTCCCATCTCAACAGGAAACATCACCTTGACCAACAATATCGAGAGAAAAATGATCGCTAACATAAATCTTCCTCTCCTAAGCTTCATTCAAGGATGCAAACAAGGAAGCATCCTTAGCCATATGGTGAGTGCACTCAGAGTCGACTACCCACTCATTTTGCACAGAATGAGGTAGCAAGGGTTGAGAAGTTTTAATTTGGAAGGTGAAATTATCAACGGGTCGACAAACAACATACACATCCCCTTCAATGCATTTAACCTTCTCCTCTAAATCATCTCTCTTCTTGTAGCATACCTTCTCCACATGTCCAATCTTTCCATAGTACTAACATGTCTTCTTCTTTCAACTTTGATGGGGTGCATCTGTTTTCCATTTAGTTTTCTGGTCGAGGCATCCAACTTTCTGTGTAGGGGTATCAAATCGTCCTCTTTCCATGTGATTCGACTTGCCCTTTCCCTTGAGCAAGTGGGATTGATGTGTACCACCAAGATTTCCTTATTTAAATAATATGTGTTGATCAGTGATCAAAGGAACATAGAAAGATCCAAAGGTGTAATCCTTACCATCTTCCTTGAGTGCTTGCAAGTTGGTGCGAAAATTTGAGATGAACACACCGAATGGTGTTCTCAAATTCATCAAGCCCAGTTCAATGAGTTGTCCATCTTTCTTTTGATAATTATTTCCACATTTGCCCAATTTCAACTAGAGTTCCTTCACATGCACCCAATAATCATTTATTCTGTCAAAGGAATGAGGATAGACAGAGATCAAATCTTTCTCCAATTGCATGATGTGGATTTCATTGACTCTGTCGAAGAACAACTTCAAATTATTGTAGACTTGATTAAGGATATCGATTCCACTGATGTGAAAACAAATCTCTCGCGATATATAGGTCATGATGACCCCCATAGCCTCATCCTTCTTGCCATCAACAATGAACTTTGCTTGATCGTTTGTTGGATCTGGAATCGTAGTCTTCGTATACTGTCACAACCCTTTACTCTTTAGTAGTGTAACATCCCGCTCTGGCGCACTTACAGAACTTATTCTTTGAGGACACTTGCTTGCAAGTGATCTGGACTTTTATGATGATAAAACATTTATCCTTCATTATGATGCGTTAAGATAGATGACAGGATGTTTTTACTACTTTGATGTAGACAGGTGCTGCTGACTCAGTTTCATTGAGTGTGCAGGGTTTCGGACCTTGAGGATGCAGAGGCATCGGTGGAACCCCCTTGGTCTACGGATTGAGTCAGGGAGTGTGCTATTTGGGTTGATTCAATTACGGTGATATTGCTTTGTTTGATGATATGATATTGATTTTATTATATGTTGTTGACATGTTCTGACACGATGGTTGATGATGCAGGATGACGATATCTTGCCGACCAGACTCACATATGGAGTAAAGGGGCCACACATGATTTCCAGAGAGGTTGAGGGAGAGGTGTGGACAGCAGCCCTGCCACAGCCTACTAGCACTCCCGCCGTGGCTCGAACTGTAGGTTAACGATTACCTAGTTCGAGAGGATCCACGATGTCGTGAGGGAAGACTGCGACAATCGCTCACGATGATTCTAAGGAGTGCGCAATAAGGCGAGGGCCTTAATCCTTAGAGCCCTTAGTCTCCCACAAGTTCACCTGGCGGAGTGTTGACTCCAGGGGTTATAGATGTCTACCAATTAGTCAAGTCGGCGAGTGGCACCCTTGGAGCACGTGGTGCATCCTGAAGGGCACGTCGCACCAAAGAAACACAAGTTGGCGAGTGGCACCCTTGGAGCACGTGGTGCATCCTGAAGGGCACGTCGTGCAACAAAAGTAAACGAGGCGAGTGGCACCCTTGAAGCACGTAGTGCGTCCTGAAGGGCACGTCGCATTGATGATGATGATGAGACAACCTAGATGACCCTAAGACCTTAACGCCTTAAGAAATTCTCAAAACCACTCCCCTAATTAATTATTGCCCAGTTCAAATCTAAATCTAAATTTAAAACCTCTCTAAGATAAAATTTTGATTAGCCTTAAGAGAAGACCCTACAAAAATAAACTTAAGGACGCAAACCAAAACCCTCCTAAGTTTTAGTTAAAGTCTCTTAAATTAAGGGGGGGGGTAAAGTAATGAGGGAGATAAATTAATTGAAACCCATGGTTTTTAAATTACGAAGAAGAAATAAAATTATTTAAAGTGTGGGGGGTATAAAAGTTAGGATTTCAAAANGGTTTAAAAAAAAAAAAAAAAAATGGAAGGAATAAATAATAGAAATAGGGAAGCTTGTAATAAAGGAAAGTAGGGGACATAGGGTAAAAAGCAAAAAGGAATCAACAGTTAAGGAGTTACTAAAAATAAGCAACTTCATTTTAGGAAAGTTATTAAAAGCATGAGAGGGGATCTAGGAACCCTAGGAGTAATTTTAGGAGCGACTATAGGGGGGGTGAGGGAAATGAGTCTTTTAAATATTTTTAAAGAAAATAAATTTTGGAGAAACGTGGGGCATGAGTGACACTTGGACGACATAGAATTTTTAGGGGATTTTCTTTAAAACTTAAATTAATAATGATTTAGGGAAAGTAGGTGGGTCTCCAATTTCTATAAAAGAAGGGGAAAAGGAGGAAGAAGGGAGGAACGGTTAGCGTAACGTTACGCTGTCGGATTTTGGCTTGATTGTTTGCTTGTGAGGAGTTGGGAATTTCTCAGCTGTGTTGGAGTGGTCTTATCTCTAGATCTTGTGTGGCCCCTTTGCGGCTCGGGGGGTTAAGGTGGAAGCATAGTACCCCTAGCGATTGGCTGGGAGGTACCGGTGAGGTATCTAAGGTCGACGAGCGAGAGCGGCATGGAGAGCGGGACTGCATGGAGCGCGCGGACAACACTCGGGCAGGCGAGCAGGCCACGGTATGCTACTTGTGTGAATGCTAGAATGTGTAGGATTGATGACTTAGATCGGCGTTTGTATAGAGTAGAAACTATTTAACCTTATTAGGTGTTCAGTTCTTGTTGGATTGACTATTTTTATCACTCCTGCTTCAGTAATTATATGAAAATGTAATAGATGCAAAGGGTTTCATCCGCTAGTTTTATGCTTGTGGGTAATAATAGTCTGCTAAGGTTGCAACAGATGAGGGCTTAAATTACTATAAATCATATCTAATGGAATGAGTGTTAGCGGAATTTAACTTGCAGTATTTTATATCCTTGCTCACTGTAATCAGATCCTTTTGAAAAAAGGCGATTGAATAGTGCGTCTGTCTGTTTTCGTTGGCACTCCAGTATTAGATAGCATTATCGACTTCCTGCCTGCATTTTAGTGACCTGTAAAGAAAAGGAATCTTTAAACTGACGATTTCCCCATTTAAATGCCAGTGTCGATTTCCTGCTGTAATGGATTACACGTTACCTTGGTTTTAAAAAAAAAGAGAATGGGTTCGAATTCCTCCTGTGTTAAGGTAATGGCTTGGATCGTAATTTTTTTTTTATTCTGATTTTCGTGGGGCAATTCCTCCGGTGGGGGGATTACCCTTTTACTTCAATCCTTTTATTGTTGTCAACAGTTGCTTGTACCCCATTGTTCCTCCTCTTCCTTCTACATGGCCGAATCCCTCCTTGTTGCGTCTTACTACTGCGTTTGTACAGTGGTTGTCATGTTGCATGCGAATTTAGAAAATGGCTGAGTCATGGATTTAGTCATTGCATTTTGAAATTGCGGAATTCGTCAGATTATGCATACGATTTTAATTGGAACTATGGAATTCTTTTCATCAAGATCGTTGTCAAAGTGTTTCAAGGCGGGCATCTACGTATTGCAGCGTGCACTCCAGCTCTTTGAAAATCTGGTACAACCCTCCCCTGCTAGATTCCACGACCGACTGATACCGTGCTTACGCCCCTTTAATTCCCGTCGTGACCCTATTGCCGTCAACTGAACTGGGCACTGAATGCCAAACACTCAGACATCCCCTGACTTAAATTCCCCTCCCAGCGTGCATGCACAGTGGTCCTCATCCCGGCTGGTTGTCCTCGGCCTTTACTCTGTATCTTACGCCCTTAATTTACTGAACCTTCGATTGTCCCTTCCGCTGGCAGCTACAGCGTGATACCCTCTACGATAGGCATTACCATTTCCGTCTAGGGCTGAGGCGTAGCGTTCCTTCCTCCCCTATGACCGCCTTACACTTAGGCATGAGCCCTTCTGCACAGTCTGCAACCCTCTATCACCGTTTCTGCGAATTAATACCTTGTCCAGAGAGTGTCATCGCTGGTTCGCTTAAGGGGAAGCACGTCTGCGCTTTACTATTTTCAATTGTTGGTTGGCAGTAAAACCCTCACCCTGTCAGGCTGTAGATGCCATGAATTATCGAATTACTGACCAGGAGGTTTATTGCTTTTAAGATTGTTCGGTTTGTATCAAAATTCTCAGCGCCGGAATGAATAGTAATTAATTGCTTTTTGGTTTTCCCTAGAATGCTGAAATATCGTGATTCTGTTGGCAAGCTACCGGAATTTACAGTAACGATGGTATATTCGTAGATTACTGAGCAGACGCATGGTTTCTCTAAATCATGTTGCTGTAATGCCACCTGTGTTATTTATCGACAAGGTAAAACACAATTACGGAATGCAATTATAATATGTATATTAAAATGCACTAATAGAAAGTTTTGGAAAAAGAAAAATCACTGTCATAGGACTGGGGTTATCATAATTTTCATTTTTAAATTTTGTCATTAAAAACAATTTATAGCTAATTTACTTATTGCCATTTTAAAAATTTGATACTTTTAAATATCGCCATTTTGAATATTGTCATTTTAATTACTGTTGGAGATATATATATTGTCAATTTAACTTGAAGTTATATTGTTACCTTGAATAGGATGATATTCATACATATGATGTTATTTTATATTATCATTGAATGTTGTTATTTTCAATATCGAACATTTTTAATAATGTTATTTTTAAATATGGTTCTTGTAAAATGGGTCATTTTTAATTATTGTCCTTCTAAATTTTGTCAAAAAAAAAAGAGGGAAAATATATATGGCTATTTTATGTATTGTCTTTTTAAATTTGATACTTTTAAATGTGACCTTTTTAATATTTGTTATGGTTATATATTTACGTTTTCAATTATGATGTCATACTGTTATTTTTAAAAATCTGATGTTATTTATATATATGAGGTTATTTTATATATTGACATGATGTTTGGTATTTTTGGATATGATGTTATTTTTAAATGTGATGATTTTGTTATTTTTAAACATGATGTTATTCATAATTAGGATGTTATTTATAAACATGAGTTTATTTTTATTAGTATTTATATACATGAGGTTATTCATATATTGAGGTTATTTATAAATAGGAGGCTAAATATGAGGTTATTTATTGCATTAACAATGAAATTTATGACCCTAAATGACATCGAATTGTGAGCTCCTCATGATTATTTGAAATGTTTTTATCTTGTAAGGTCATTGTAATTTTGTGGAGGTAGCATATACGAGGTATTGTAATTGTAAGATCATGGCCCGGATATGTGAGATAAATGAAAGGTGTTTAATAATTCATGGCAGTGTTATTGTAACTTCCATCATTATTAATAACATATATGGTGTAATAACCTTGATTTAAGTACAATAGATTACTCGGAGTTAGTAAATGAGGGTTGTTGTTCATTTAAATAATGTTGAATTTGGGTTTTGTTGTCGGAGTCCTCTTGTCACGCGCCTTCCGTAAGGGACGTATTTGTTCTTCTTATTTATGTTGTACTTGATTGTATTCAGTTAGTTGCTTGGTGTGTTGTGTCGGGTGGGATGTAGATGCCTCCATGTTCCTCAGAACAGTCGCCAGCCCTGAGACCTTAAATGGTTAAAATCGATGGGAACCTGGGCTTGAGCGTTGATTATGTGTCTTGGAGGTCCTAACCTTGCAGGGTAGGACGGGCGGGTGGTCAGTTTTACTTTTGTCGTGGTTGCGTCTTGTTGGTCGTCGAGTGGCGACGTAGAGTCAAGTGTGTTGTTACTTCTACACGTGCGCACAGACCTTACAAAAAAAAATTGCACCTGTTATTAGAGTGGTTGTCGTAACGAGGAGGATGTCACATATGGTATCAGAGCGGGTTCGACCCGTGACTTGGGATTCGCTACGGCTTTCGTTGACATGATTATATTTGATTATTCTGTTGCTGATTGAGTTGATTGTGTGTGTGCAGGTAATCATGGTTAGAGGACGCCGCAGAGGCAGACGACGGGGTTTTAGGGGAGGAGGCGTGACGCCACTAGCAGCATCCACGCCTGAGGGGTCTAACCCCCAAGGAGGCAAGCAAGTTCTTGGATAGGAGAAGATCGCAGTTGTCGATGTCGTGGGGATGATGAGATCTTTTCAGCGCATGTCTGAGGCATTGATCGGCCGATTGGACAGAGATGAGGCCAGGGCGCCGGCACCTGCTGAGGTTCCGCGCGCGCACCGGCCATTACAGATAACATTCACCATGAACTCGAGAAGGTAAAATTTCCCGAGTTCTTTGGTGCCCCAGACGATGCAGCTGTTGAGGCATGGTTGGAGAATATGGCGATGTGCTTCGCACTTCACGATTATACCTCCAACATGAAGGTCCGCATGGCGGTCTTTCAACTGAAGGGGAGCGCTCTTCTATGGTGGAAGATGCTCCTACCGCAACTGAACATGGCCGTCGAAGACGTGTCATGGGAACTGTTCGAGGAACGGTTCCGAGAGAGGTATCTTTCAGAGGAATTCATTGAGCGTCATCTCAATGAGTTCAACGCATTACGACAGGGAGGTCGTACGGTGCCCGAGTACGAGGCATGTTTTATGGAGCTGCTCTGGTACGCTCCGCACCTTAACACAGAGAAGCTCAAGGTCAACAGGTTCGTGTTTGGCCTTAACGGCAGCCTGCGTGCAAAGGTTAGGATTTTGATGCCTCAAACCTTGCACGACGTTGTCCAAAATGCCCTCATAACAGAGGAGGAGCTTATCAGCGGGGGTCAGACCAGGACTCCATCGAGACCAGCAGGGCAGAGTTCCTCTGGTACACCGCAGCATCAGACACCGACGAGACATACGCCGGGATATTATGGTTTCCAGAGGGGATCCATGTTCACTACACCTCGATAGTCACCGCCTCAGCAGCGGACACCTTATCGAGGACCACAACACCAGCAGCAGCGACGCCCGCAGTAGCAGCAGTTTAGGCATGTTCAGCAGAACAAACCTGGTTTCCAGGCCGGTGGGCCATCCTTTTCTACTTCGAGCGCCAGCACTACTGGGCCGAAGAAGGGGTGTTGGACGTGTGGGGAGCCACACTACCAGCGCGACTGTCCTGTGGAGAGGGCCAAAGTGTCCTGATCAGCCGGACCCGCTACCATGGGAGATATGGGAAAAGCCCATAGGATTCATGCGGCGATGAATAACCGCCAGGCAGAGCACCAGTCGACTGTGCTCGAGATGACAGGTACTGTCGCTGACCAGACCCTTAGTATTTTGATAGACCCAGGTTCTACTGAGAGTTTCATTTCTAGTGCAGCGCTAAAAAGGATTAAGGTAAAGGCAGTCGAACAGGATGAGTTTAGCTTCGTAGAGATGGCTTCTGGAGCCAAACAGAAGGTTGGAGGAAAGGTCACAGGCTGTGCCCTTGACCTGGGAGAGTTTGTCACTAGGGTCAACTTGTACGTCACGATCTTAGGGACTTATGACGTTGTGATTGGTATGGATTGGTTGGAATCGCATGAGGCGATACTCAACTGCAAGACGAAACGATTGAGCTTGATCGATGATGAAGGACAGAGACGGGTAATTGTAGGACGAAACCAGGGAGTATCTCTGAGGTTCGTCTCTTCCATACAGTTACGAAAGGGTATGCGCAAGGGGTGCAAGCTTTATGCGATCCTTGCGCTAAACGAAAAGGGAGTAGCAGAAGGTCTAGAACACCTTCCGGTGGTGAAGGAGTTTGCGGATGTATTTCCAGAGGAGTTGCCTGGGATGCCGCCAGAAAGAGAATTGGAGTTTACTA
>ML787327.1:209960-232921 GCA_009831015.1 Picea engelmannii
AATTGTTATTTCCTTAATCTTTGTCACTACAATTTCTTTCGCCTCCTCGAGTATGATTACCCTTTGTTTTTATGAGTACAATTGTTTGTCTCCATATAAATTATTTCATCCCTTCTAAAAGTTTCCATCATTCATTCCTTTTACATAGTGCAATCTATGCTTTTTACACTTTATTTCACTCTTTCTTTTTGTATGCTAGTAGGATTGTTCTATTAATATTATATGGTAAAAGTTATGGCCAACCCCCATTGTAACCTACCACAAAGGAAACTAGGTCTACAGTGAATCAAAAATATCAATGAGGTTCATAAACTCAAAAATAAAAACAACATTATGTATGTTTAGAGTTGTCATATCATGTTATAGGGTTATAATTCGAGTATGAACATAACAATGTTATGGAGCAAAATATCAATGATGTTCATAAACTCAAAAATAAAAACAACATTATGTATGTTCAGAGTTGTCTTATCATGTTCTAGGCCTATAATTCGAGTATGAACATAACAATGTTATGGAGCAAATTATAAACATAACAACATGATAATAGAGTCCAAACTATTATGCTTCTTCTAAAATGTTTTCTAGTAGAGACTATGACTCTCCTAGCAATTGGCATAAAAGAGAAAAATCGAAAAATAAAAGTAGCATTAGGATCAAACGATGTAACACCTAGTCCTCCTCTTCATATTCAGAGTCCACATAAACTAATGGTGTTTTTTCTTTGCTAGTTCTTCTCCTTCCCCATTACTTCCATGTCCTAAAGCATTTTGACCAAAGATTCATACTTTTGATTTAGAAATTCTAAATTATCAAGGAAGATTTTTTATTCCATAACCCATTCTTCAATGACCCGAGTCACTATGGATTTTTTTTGCTAGTGAATGTCAATTTGCTTGAAGTACTTGGTATCCAAGTTGCGAGAGAAACTAGTGTCAGGTATTCATATCTTGAGCTCAACATCAATGTCTTTTAAAGGAATTGTGGCTCGTCTCTCTTGAATTTTCTTCTCTATTCACTCAACCTCAACTTTGAAGATGAAAACCTCCTATGGTACTTCATTGTCGCTTCCCTGGCCTCCATCTCAGCCTTGGTAGGCTTATTTGTCGGGGTTAGCCTTGTTGAGGTTCGTATATGCTCTTTCTATGCTTCGTTTGGTAGGATTAGAAGATTTTCTATCAACCATTTTTTCTTTCCCTTTGTCAGGCCTACTATTCATATTTGCACACTTATACCGCTCCTTCCAGTGACCAACCACAACAAATCCAAAGGAATGGAGATAGCTTAGAATCTCAATGTCTTCTTCTTAGGTTAGTCCTTCAGAGTGTGCTACAAAATGTCGACTTTCACTGATGAATAAGCCCACGTCATTCCCCTATTCCCTAAAAACCCTATAGCCTTTGGATGAATGAAACCTAAACAAATTGTCCCTACGAGATCATGCCCAAACCTACCATTTTCATAGGCTAAGCCTAAACCAAATAATTTTTTTTGTGAAAACTCAAAATTAGTGAAAAAAAAATTGAGAATACTAATCCATAGAGACCGAAAACATACGTCTCTTGTTTAGCTCCTGCCGTAATCATGACTATAGCAAACAAGTGTTCCCTTTTTCTCCTAAAAGCTATAATAATCACTAAAGTGAGAGTAATGATTAATTTGTTCAACGAAGTAAAAGAGAAAAATGAAGTAACCTCCTCATCTTTGTCCCCTAACTCGTACGCATCAGTGTCATACCAAATGAATTCCACGCGCCAAAGGGTTGAAGCCCACCCTTGGTTCTCGTCTCTTACTCCCTACATGGGGTGATCTTATTTCACTTTTTTAAACACGAGGTGATTGCAAATGGGGCTGGTTAAACGTTCTATCTTTTGAGTTTTTTGGCACGAATTGGCCGGAATCCTACAATGTTAATTTGGACAAAATCTCTATTTTTTGTTGTTTAAATTGCTTTTCTGAATACAAAAATGGAATCAGCATGCTGAAAAACCTTTGGAGTACTCAGATTATACAAACTTAGCCACTCAAATCTGCAGATCCAATCTTTCATTACCAAATTTTGGGCAAAATCAAACGAAAAAATAAAAAAAAAAAACCAAAAAATTATGCTACTGCGTTACGAATTAAAGAGCGCCTCTTAAACCTACCTTGGGAATCCATTTTCTTATCCTAATCGGTTTCGGATAACTCTCAACTACACGTCGCTTCTTTGTCATCCACCATCCATTTAATGGAGGGCATTTCATTTTTAGTTTTTGTTTTCTTACGTAGACTGCGAGGCTCGTCACCGAAAGAATCGGTAGATGGAAAGCTTTCTACGCCAGCCTCTAACATCCTCAACTTGCGTGTCACAACATAACTCTCCAACTCTATATAACTCTTCCCTCTGATCCTAAATCACTATACGGAGCTCAAATCTGGAGAGTAACTGTCAATCACTATTCGGGGCTCAAATCTGTAGAGTAACTGTACTGGAATCGCAACCATGGAAAGGAGACCTCACGTTCTGGTATTCCCATTTCCAGCACAGGGCCATATGATTCCTCTGCTCGACCTCACCCAGACTCTCGCCTCCCATGGCCTGTCCCTAACGGTGCTCACAACTCCTCAAAACCGATCCCTCTTGACTCCTCTTCTGCAAAGAGCTTCTTCAGAGGGCCTTCATATTCAACCTCTTATCATTCCCCTCCCTCCTACTGAAGGCCTCCCCCCGGGATGTGAAAACGTGGGGCAGCTTCCTACTCTTCAGCTCATGACACTCTTCATCTATTCCTTCAAGGAGCTCGCTCTTCCAATAGAACACTGGTTCCAACAACAGAAACAGAGCTCAGATGGGTTTGGACCTCCTGTTTGCATGATTAGCGATTTCTTTTTCGGATGGACTCACGACACAGCTGCCAAGCTCGGGATACCCAGGATAGTATTCCATACCTCTGGTGCTTTTGTTGTCTCTCTCAGCTATTCTATGTGGAAACACATGCCCGAATTAATGGAGTCTGATGAGGATACAGTCCATTTCCCCGAAGTTCCTCATCTTGCTAGTTTTCCTAAGTGTCAAATCTCCCCCTTTGCACAAATATACAAGAGATCGGATCCTGTATCTGAATTCATCAGATATACCATGAATTTGAATGCGAAAAGCTGGGGTACTCTTATCAACACTTTCTATGATCTAGAATCTGTTTATATAGATCATCTGCACAGGGTTGTTTCCGGCAGGCCTGTTTGGTCTGTGGGTCCTCTGCTACCTCCTGCTGTGTTCGAAACGAATCAGAGAACGAATATGATTGAGAGAGGGAAACCCACTTCAATCAATGAAGCGGCATGCCTGCAATGGCTAGACTCTCGGGAAAAGAAGTCTGTTATTTATATTTGCTTTGGCAGCCAGGCCTGCCTTTCAAATAAACAAATCGAGGAGATGGCAGCAGGGCTGGAGGCAAGTGAAGAGTTCTTCATATGGGTCATCAGGGATCCGCCTAGTAGTAAGCTTTCTGATGAGTATGGTGTGCTTCCCCTAGGTTTCGAAGAAAGATCAAAGGGAAGAGGTCTCATTATTAGAGGTTGGGCACCCCAGCTCTTGATTCTCTCACACCCTTCTGTTGGGGGTTTTCTCACCCACTGTGGGTGGAATTCTACACTGGAGAGCATTACACTGGGAGTCCCATTGATTACATGGCCCATGACTGCAGATCAATACTATAATGCTAGGTTATTGGTGGAATATCTCAAGGTTGGAGTCAGGTTTTGCGAAGGTGCCACCACAGTGCCCAACAGAGATGACTTGAGAATTGCAGTTAAACAACTGCTGGCAAGAGAAGGAGAAGAAATGAAAAGAGCAGAGGAGTTAAGGAAGGCGGCCAGAATGGCAGTGCAAGAAGGGGGAACCTCCTACAGGAACATGGAAGCCTCTGTGAGTGAGATCAAGAAGCTGATCCTGCAGCCTAGTTAGTTTCTGCATACCAAGTTAGTCTTCCTCAATGTACTGATTCTCTGATGCAATGGTACAAACTAAATAATAAGTTAAATGCAGATATGAAAAGCTCATAAACATTTTAGTCTAGATCAAAATTAAAATTCCAAACATGAACTCAACAATTTATTGATACAAATTTGGGTTTTGATTGTTTTCAAAATATTCAATGCACTTCTACAGAGAATAGAGGATCGTTTACACGTTAAGTTGAATTTGATTTGATTTTGAACTGGCTTAGAACAATGATCTGGTTTTTCCAATGCCCCAAGCTAAAAACTCTTCACACCTTCACCTTCTCTAGCAAGATTATCGGGAGGATAGTAAAAATAGTTGGGCTAAGCCAGCCAGCCAACCAACAAATTGGTATGAAGAAGAGCCAATAGAACGATTCTGAACCATAGTGGTGGAAAATAAAGACATAATTTAACGAATAAACTTAAAATAGAAGAGAAACCAGACTTCGTGATATACCTAGGCTCTTCCTTTCTTCACATATGACGAAATTGCTACTTCCAATAGATTGTTGACTTATTTTGAGTAGTTTTCTTTGAACCCTTTTCTCGCACCTTCTTTCCTCACTTTCCTAAAATTTCGAGAAATTCCCATGAACTTTTTGTTATCAATTTCTCAAGCCCTTTGTCTTTTGTGACAATTCCTTTCCACTGCCCCGGGATTTTTATGAGGGGATCAACTCTTCGCAAACAAAACAGTCAACAACTGTAAAAGGGAAAAAATACAAAGCTCATGCAACTACCATCATATAAAATATAAACTGGAAGGAGGATCAGCAAGTTTAAATCAAACCCATATTGAAGATGGAGCAAATCGTTATGAATCTACAATCTTTTTTTAATACCTGTTAAGATTTGAAACAATAAAGGTGCCACCAACTTTTGTACCTGTTAACATTGAAAATATAAAGGTATCAAAGTTAATGAAGGAAGGTACACTGTCACCTCTGCATGTTTCCTCTGCACTTGGGGCTAGTACGTGCTAACAACAGGGGGAATTGCTATGTGTGATTTAAAGAAAAGATCCAACTTTGTCTACTAAAAAACACTTCAGATCTGTGGAAAAACTTGCTGTAAATTAAATATCAGACCTGAAATGCATTAAATTAATTCCAAACAGCAAGTAATATGCAGATTTACATTTGAATATATCAAATCACCTTGATTTCCTTGCAAATCTGTTCCAGAAGACTTGAGATCCGTGTTCAAAGGGTGCAGATCTGTGTGTAAAAACCCTTAAAACAATAAAGTAAATGCTCTTAAATTTATTTATGACTGCAGTGCCTTGAATTTTATGCGTTATGGAGTTGAATATGAAAGAAAATTGATTGCAGTGCCTTGAATTTTTTGGGTTATGGAGTTGAATATGAAAGAAAATTGATTAAGTGGATGATTCTGGGTTTCTATCAACTCAAAAAAAATAATCAAGTAAATTAATAAAATACACCGATGAAATGAGATTTAGCTGCCAAAATAGAAGATATTTTTATTTCAAAATGCAAAGTTAAAGTTTGGAGATATTGGCTTCAACTTCAAATCACTCTGGGGAATGACAAATCACTTCCAAAGAACCTTCTTTCACTGAGTTTAGGGATGGAATCACATGAACAGGATGAGAGCAACGTCCAGCTCTCACTAAATGGTTTGCTTTCTCACACTCACTTGAAAGGAAAATGATGGAATGAAACACTAGAAAACTCGAGCAAAATCATAATCAACCAATTCAATGGAATTCTTTAGTTCTTATAGAATGAGTTTGGGAGTTTACAACCAATTCAATGGAATTCTTTAGTTCTTATAGAACGAGTTTGGAAGTTTACAATAGAGAGATCCCTATAATAGAACGAGAATAGAATAAATAGAATAGGATTGTGTTAGCATACACAAGTTCATGTAGTTTAAGAACAAAGATTACATCATCTTATTGCTAAACTCTTTGAAAAGTAAATGTCAAGTTCATGTGGTCTACGGACAAAGATTACATCATCTTATTGTTAAACTCTTGAAAAATAAATGTCAAGTTCATGTAGTCTAGGTACAAAGATTACATCATCTTATTGCTAAACTCTTGAAAAGTAAATGTCTAGCTATATGTAAAGGGGTATACAATTCAAACAGTCAAAAAAAGAAACATTATAAGAAATACATAAGAAATACATATATGTGGAGATAAAACCTCATGTCCCACTGTCCTCCATTGGTGTGCTCCTTTGTATGCCCCTTCTAGGGATGTTGGCCGCTTTGAGAAGCTTGTTCATGTGGTTCATCATCTTGGTGGTTTGTCTCCCAATGATGTCCAATTGGTTGGTGTAAAATGGTTTTATCCAACCAATTTCTTCCATTATCATCACTCTCTTGATGTGGTTGTAGCCACCACAACCAATGAGGAAATGTTGCTTTATCTCAATTGTCCCTGATTTGCATATTTGGCATGTCATGAATTCTCAATCTTCTGTAGGACTTGCAACCTCCATGTTTTTCATCTTAATCTGTGCAAGCTCATTCTTATCCGAGCATGTTTGTTTTATCCTTCCATGGCATGTTAATTGACATATATTCTTGGATCTTTATTTCATGTTCGAGATTGAACTGCTCGATATAATATTGTTTCTTTCTTTGGGATCTACTACTCCACTTCCTCACTCTATAATCATTCTAAATGTGTCTTCTTAGTTCCTTTTTGTCTCTAGGGAAATCCCTATCCACAATATTCTAGTGTTCTAGCCATTTTTTCATTGTGATTCCCATGTCCCTTTCTTCTTTCTAGTACTTATTTACTAATATGTGTAGGTATCCTACCCTCTATTTATGCTAACATTTGTCATGTTGGAACATCAAGTTCTGATTGTTCACCACACTTCTCCTAGAATCAATCAGTTAAGTGGTTGACCTACATCTAGAAACAGTCGGTTAGTGGATTGACCAGTCAAGCATTCGACTATGAGTTGGACGCATGAACAGTCAGGTCAAGCATCCTTGTCGAGTAGACTTGACAACAGGGATTTGATGGAGTCAACTCTAATAATCGACAGTTATATGTGGACAATATCCTCCTGATTTCAATGAAGTTGGATAGATCTTGAAGTTATAAATAGCAGACCCTATGAATCATTACAAACAAGTGAATGGTGATATCGTTGTTATGTACAAGATGTCCAATATGCATTGTGATGTTCTAATCACAGTGCGTTGTGTTTAAGCGTTGTAACAATGTTTTTAGACACCACCTTTTTTATCTTTGAAATCTTATTTCCTCTTCGATTATCTACAATATTGTTTGTCTATTCCATATCAGGTTACACCCATTCCCTAACATGGTATCAAAGTCGATGGCTTGAAACCTCTCATGTGATCCGCAAACCTTGTTGATTCTGATATGTCATGTGATTGACTCTAGGTCAGTGGTTTGCAGAGTGTAACTTGGAAACATATATGTTTTGTCTAGATATTGAAGATGGCTTCGAAGATCGATCTTGTAATTTTGTCTGGATCAAATTATGCAATATGGACACCAAACATGGAAACCCTACTAAAGAGTAAAGGGTTGTGGTAGTATATGAAGACTACGATTCCAGATCCAACAAACGATCAAGCAAAGTTCATTGTTGATGGCAAGAAGGATGAGGCTATGGGGGTCATCATGACCTATATATCGCGAGAGATTTGTTTTCACATCAGTGGAATCGATTTCCTTCATCAAGTCTACAAGAATTTGAAGTCGTTCTTCGACAGAGTCGATGAAATCCACATCATGCAATTGGAGAAAGATTTGATCTCTGTCTATCCTCATTCCTTTGACAGAATAAATGATTATTGGGTGCATGTGAAGGAACTCTAGTTGAAATTGGGCAAATGTGGAAAGAATTATCAAAAGAAAGATGGACAACTTATCGAATTGAGCCTGATGAATTTGAGAACACCATTCGGCGTGTTCATCTCGAATTTTCGCACCAACTTGTAGGCACGCAAGGAAGATGGTAAGGATTACACCTTTGGATCTTTCTATGGTCCTTTGATCACTGATCAACACATATTGTTTAAATAAGGAAATCTTGGTGGTACACATCAATCACACTTGCTCAAGGGAAAGGACAAGTCAAATCACATGGAAAGAGGACAATTTGATACCCCTACACAGAAAATTGGATGCCTCGACCAGAAAACTAAAGGGAAAACAGATGCACCCCATCAAAGTTGAAAGAAGAAGACATGTCAGTACTATGGAAAGACTGGACATGTGGAGAAGGTATGCTACAAGAAGAGAGATGATTTAGAGGAGAAGGTTAAATGCATTGAAGGAGATGTGTATGTTGTTTGTCGACCCGTTGATAATTTCACCTTCCAAATTAGAACTTCTCAAGCCTTGCTACCTCATTTCGCGCAAAACGAGTGGGTAGTCAACTTTGGGTGCACTCACCATATGGCTAAGGATGCTTCCTTGTTTGCATCCTTGAATGAAGCTTAGGAGAGGAAGATTTATGTTAGCGATCATTTTTCTCTCGATATTGTTGGTCAGGGTGATGTTTCCTGTCGACATGGGAGAATTTTCGATGTTTATCATGTGACAAATCTCAATGCCAATTTGTTGTATGTTTCTTAACTAACACAGTTAGGTAAGATTGTGGAGTTTTTTCTAATTTGGTTCTTTGTTCACGATTTGAAGAAAGACCAGTTGATTGTCGTTGGAGGGTTTCTCGACCCAAAGGATAGTTTGTATAAATTCTGTGACACGACTCGATCGGACTCCGAACTGATTGCTCTTGTTTCTCACATTGATGAGTGAAGTCGAACTTGGCATGAATGACTCGAGCACCTGAATTTTTTAAGTCTTCAGTCAATGAAAACTCATAAAATGATTGTTGGTCTACCTAAAGTTTCTCCCCCTGAAGGAGGTTGTAAAGGTTGTGTGTTTGAAAAGCATTATCAATCACCCTTTGAAGTTGGAAAAGCATGGTGAGCATAGAACCTCTTGGAGCTGGTTCACAGTGATGTATGTTGCATCAATCTAACTTCCCTGGAAGGTGCAAGGTATATCTTGACTTTCATTGACGATCTCTCTCGTTTCACTTGGGATTATTTTCTAAAGAATAAGAATCTTGTCTTTGAAAAGTTCAAAGAATTCAGAGCCTTCGTTGAAAAAAAATGCGGTCGACCCATCAAGTGCCTAAGATCATACAATGGTGGTGCATATGTAAATCGACCTTTTGAAGAATACCTGATTCGATCTGGTATTGACTAGAAACAATCAGTTCCTCTCACACCTCAGTAGAATGGCATCGTAGAACGCAAGAATCTAGTCGAAATGGATAAATGTCTTTTGCAGACCAAAGATATGCCTCCTTGCTTTTGGGTTGAAGTTGTATATTGTGCAAACTGTCTTCTCAATCGCATATGGACTCGAGTTGTTCCTTTGGTGACTCCAGTCGAACGATGGTGTGGAAAGAAGTCTTCAGTCAACCACCTCTGTGTATTTTGATGTGTTGTTTGGGCTCATATTTCTGATGATTGCAGAAAGAAGTTGGATGCAAAGAGTCATACTAGCATCATGATGGGCTACTCTAAAGAGTCAAAGCCCCATCGACTGTTTGATCCTATCAAATGAAAAATCATTATCAGACGTAATGTATGGTTTGATGAGAAGTCTTATGACATCAAGTTGTTGAATGCCTTCTCTGAATTGCTACAGGATGATCATTTTGATGTCATTTTTTACTCTGGTTCTCTTGCTCCTTTTTTCAGTTCTTTGACTAGACAATTGAACTCTATTTTTGTTTTGACTAGAGCATCGACCTCTGAGTCGATTAATTCGTCGATATATGTTTCGACTAGTCCACCATCTTCATCGACTGAAATGCTCCAACTTTTGATCAATCTTCTGTAGTGAACAACAATTCACCCGTTTCTTGTCTACCCAGATGGGTTTCCAAGACAATTGAAGTTGTTGGACTTGATGCTAGTGATATTTCCTCTGGACGACAAACTCGAATTCAAAGCAACATGCTAGTGTTGCGTTGATGACTCATGTACTTGAAACTTTTTATCTTGTTGCCTACTCGGATACTCAAGGATGACCTGAATGAGAATAAGTTATGCAAACATAAATTGATTCTTTGTCAAAGAAACACACTTAGGAATCAGTTCCCCGACCACAAGGAAAAAATGTTGTGAAGTGTTGATGGGTCTACATGACCAAATTTATCTCTGAAGGTGTTGTTGAGAAACATAAATCTCACTTGGTTGCAAATGGATTTTCTCAACAAGAAGGCATCAACTACACTGAAACCTTTGCCCCTTGTTGCAAAGATGAACTCTGTACGAGTGATTATTTCCCTAGTTGCTTGATTTGGATGGTAAATCCATCAGAAGGAGTGTTTTTCTTCATGGAGACCTATTTGAAGAAATTTTCATGGAACAACCTCCTAGTTTTGTGACAGATTCTACCCTAGCTTGTCGACTGAAGAAGTCTCTTTATGGTTTGAAGGAAGCTCCCCGAGCTTGGTATGCTAAGATCGACAATTTTTTTCTTCGACTTGGTTTCAAACATTGTGAATCTGATTACAACTTGTATGTACTCCATACCCATGGAGACACTTTGATTTTTGTTTTATATGTTGATGACCTTGTCATTACTAACAATAACACTAATATCAATCTTAGATTGAAGAAACAACTTGATGACTCCTTTGACATGACATATCTTGGAACTATGCATTGTTTTTTGGGTCTTCAAGTCTTACAACTATGTGATGGTTTTTTCATTTCTCAATCTAAATATGTAATGGATCTTTTGACACGTGTTAATATGGTAGATTGTAAACCCTGTACTACTCCTTTTCAATCTGAAGTAAATTTCACCAAAACTTGTCAAACTCCCACAGTGGATGCCACACTTTATTGACAATTGGTCGGTAGTCTTATTTATCTCATTCATAGTCGACCTGGCATTTTATTTGTTGTTAGTGTGGTTTCTCGGTTTATGCAGGACCCCGGAGAAAGCCACTGGAAAACAGTTAAATGAATTGTTCGTTATCTCAAGGGTACCACTCATTTTGGTATCAAGTATTGTCAGAGTTCAGATTCATTGGTTGACTTCACTGACTCTGATTAGGATGGCGACAATGATGATCAAAAGTCCACTTCTTGCTATGTGTTTTGCTTCAACAGTAGACCGTTGGTTTAGTCGTACAAGAAACAAAAGGTAGTCTCCTTGTCGACTACAAAATCATAATATCGTGGCATTGTTCATGCAGGTACAAAGGTCATCTGGATCCGCCAACTTCTGGGTGAAATTAGCTTTCTTGTTTCAACCTCGACTACAATCTATTGTGACAATCAGAGTGCCATTCAAGTTGTAGATAACCTTGTTGTCCACAGTAAGATGAAACATGTTGAGCTCCATGCTCACTATTTCAGACAGTTGGTTCATGAGAATGTTGTATCCCTTGAATATTGCAGAAGAGATGATCAGGTAGCTGATATCTTCACTAAACCTTTATCTGAAGCTAGATTTATCAAGCTTCCTATGATGCTTGGTCTTTAGGAAGTTGCAATTATGGGAGAGTTTCATGCTAGCGTAATTTTACCTCATGAATATCTAGAATTGTGTGTTGATAGGAGGTGTTGGAACATCAAGTTAAAATGGTTCATCACACTTCTCCTAGAATCAATCAGTCAGGTGGTCGACCTACATCTACAAACAGTTGGTCGGCGGATCGACCAACCAAGCAATCGACTACGAGTTAGACGCATGAATAGTTAGGTTGAGCATCGTTGTCAAGCCGGCTTGACAACACGAATTTGACAGAATCAACTCTAACAACCGATGGTTATATGTGGACAAGATCCTCCCGATTTCAAGGAAGTTAGTTAGATTTTGAAGCTATAAATAGCAGAACCTATGAGTCATTACACACAAGTGAATGCCAATATTGTTGTTATATACAATATGTCCAATAGGCATTGTGATGTTTTGATCACAGTGCGATGTGCTTAAGTGCTCTAACAGTGTCTTTAAACACCACCTTTTTTATCTTCAAAATCTTATCTCCTCTTCGATTATATACAATATTGTTTGTTTATTTCATATAAGGTTACATCCAATCCCCAACACGCGTTCTCAATCTTCTTTAGGACTTGCGACCTCCATATTTTTCATCTTAATCTGTGCAAACTCATTCTTATCTAAGCCAGTGTTTGTTTTATCCTTCCATGGCATGTTAATTGACATATATTCTTGGATTTTTATTTCACGTCCGAGGTTGAACTGCTTGATATAATATTGTTTCTTTCTTTCATGTCTACGCTTCCACTTCCTCACTCTAGAATTATTCTAAATGTGTCTTCTTAGTTCCTTTTTGTCTCTAGGGAAATCCCTTTCCACAATATTCTAGTGTTCTATCCATTTTTTTCATTGTGATTCCCATGTCCCTTTTCTTATTTCTAGTACTTCTTTACTAATATGTGTATGTAGCCTACCCTCTATTTATGCTAACGCCTGTCATAGAAGATCATTCTTCTTTGTGCTTCCATTTCTAGAAAACAAGGACCTATTTCTACTAAAATAATTTCATATGGGGTTGTGGTGTTTACTCTTAGAAAGGAAGTCATTATATTTTTTGTCAAACTCTTACCAATTGTAGTCACCTAGACTTGGAGATCTTGCCCCCCCCAAGTGTAAATGTACATATGTTTTATAGGATGGTGAGATATGATGTTTTGGGCCAGAGTACTTGTGTATATATGTTTTGGGCCATAATGCCTAAGTAATATTAGGCCAATGTGCCTATATGTTGAAAGGTCAATGAGTCTAGCAATGTAAATTGTAATCACACTCAAATATATTAATAAAATACATCACTATTGCAAACCAAGTCAGATAGAGAGTATGGGGGGCTAGGACTCCATGAGAGAGAAAGAGGGCTAGGACTTGAGTCTTTTTGTTGCACAACTTGAAGTGTGACAGACTTCAGAGAAGTTGATCTTGCAATGACATATCATTTGGATGAATTGGGAGATGTGGGCTTGGTGCCTTGGTTCCAAAGACAACCAAGGCGCAGACAGATGGTTTGGTGGAAGACGAGACGACTTGGACACATCGCATGTTTGTGACTAAATCAATTTTTGAAGTGGTAAAGGGATGAACTCAGTCTTGAGTCACATCAAGGAGCACAATATAGGCTATTTCGTGATGGGGGTTGTTGGTTTGAGGCAAGTTGTAGTTCCTTGACAACATGAAGGCTTGATCTATGGGTGCAGCCAAGGATTCCACCACGCAAGGTATGTGTTTCATGTTCATTACATTTCTAAAGTATGGTGAGGGTTATTTGGAGAGAAAATGGGAAAACTTGAGGTCAACTCAAGTGCTACGACTTCAAAGGAGTCTTGGGTATTTTATATTCCTTGACAAGGAGGCAAACATGCAGACATAGCTTGGGGTGAAATACTTTCACGGATCCTATGTTGGATTGAGGCAGACTTGGGTTGCAGATCATGGGCGTGCCTTAGTCGATTTCCAAGTGGTGGAATTTGATAATTGCGATGAAGAGAGCCAAAATGGGTTGTTCTATGAGACAAATGGAGGAAACAAGAAGTCGACCAAGAGAATTGTTGACAAGTAGCCTAGATGAGAAAAAGGTAGACCAAGTGACTTAGGGGGGTGTTATTTTGCCTTTGGTATGGGATATTGGATGAGATAGAGAACACCTTGGGATGCTTACTGATGATTGTGGGATGGCTCAGAGATCGCATGATCGTTGGTTGGAGTCACAAGAGTATTGACACGAATGGGATTTTCGTTGAGGCATGGAATTCTTTGGGTGACTCATTTGACTTGGAGCACTTTGGACAGTTTATTGTGGCAATTCATTGAGGATTGTGGGTGCATTGGCCATACTCATCTTGATTATTGGGTTGTGGAGAGGTGAATCAACAGTTGGAAGTGAGTCGTAGACTTACCTTGGCTTGGAGGATTTCATGGACATGTTGTATTTCTACATGAAACAATCACTTGGGTTGAGCACTTCTCATGACTTGACATAATGGTTGGGTGAACTTAATTTTTCTAAGACATGGGAAGGTGAACAAAGCAGCATGATTAGCGAGTTGTAGTGGGGCCAAGTTGTTTGAACATGAAAAACTTGAAGAAAACAAGACATGCAAATGTGTAGATGAAGGAGATGGGAGATTTCGACCAAGGATCCAAACTTGCAATCAACCTAGGTAGATTAGACAACAGACCGAGGCACCAAGGAGGATTAATCCAAACTCGGGAATAGTCACGATGTTGGCAACACCATTGGATGAATGCAAGGGCACAATTGGTTGGACGTGCAACAATCCCCTAGATTCTTCATGACTTGCATTTGCTACAGATGGTAGTGAAATTGGAGAGTTGGTGTTGTGGACGACTTTGTTTTGGAGACGTCATGGTGCAACAAGGAAAGAGGTTTTCTTGGTCCAAGAACATTGTGCAGATGGATCAAATTGTAGACGTAGGTGAACAATTTTGAGCATGGGAGATGTGCATTCACGAAGGGTGAATGTGAGGGTTGGATCAGTCGTCTGACCAACTCAACACTTGAGTGAACTAGTGCACGAAAACATGGCAAAGAATTTGAATGATGGATGCACAATAGATTCAAAAGTGAAACACTTGGGCATTGTGGATGAGCTCCTTAACAAATATTGGATGTGGCAGCAATTAGGCAAGGGCAGTGACTTTCCTTAGTCTTTGAGGTTGGATGGAGTGGCAGAGTTGTAGAAAAAAAATGCTATGTTTGGGCATGAGGAAGTACATTCTCAAGAATTAGGTGTGATGATTGGATTAGCTACCCAATTATTCCAAGGCATGGGGGATATCAATGTGCGGAGACATGACGAAGATAGTTGAAGTATGGGCGTAGCAAGAGGTCACAAAAGTTCAACACTTAGGCATTTTTGAAGTTCTATTCGAGGTTATAACAGTTGAGACAGTAGCAGTAGCAATGAAGCAAATTTTGATCAACACGACGTCACGACAATGAAAACTTGGACATTGCAGACAAACTTGGGGAGGAGACATCCTTCCAAGGCAGTAGACATTCTAGTCACACACAACTATGGGTGGGAAGCAGTATGGATGGTTGCATGTGGTTGAAGATGATTGTATTGTGAGTTGGAAACTTGGGCTCTCCACTTCGCAAGGAAAATTGGGGTTTCCACTTGACAAAAATTTGGGGTTTCCAGTAGCACAAAACTTGGGGTTTCCAACAGATGAAGTTGTAGATGGGGGCATTATTTTGGGTGGAGATGACAAATTTTGTGGGTGTTGTCACGGATGATAATGATTTTTAGTGGGGGAGTATGTAAGGCCTTCAGTGAGGAGGGCTCATGGGACCTCCACCTAACAGATAAGATGCACAATTTTGGGGTTGTTGAGTTGACTCAGATGGACGTACGTACTTGCATTTGGGAAGGTTGTGCGATGAGATGGCTAAGTTGGATGCACTTGAAAGTGTGGACTTGGCTAAGCGACTTGAGGAGGTGATCCAAGAGTTATATGGATGGGTGCTTCGCACTTGGAGATTGTTAAGTGTGTTTGAGCCAAAGGCATCTTGGGATGGGTGACCACCTGAGAAGTCTTGGTTACTAGTTGCAATCCCTATAAGGGATGATTGTTGTTATTTGATTCATTTTTTTGGTTTCAATCCCACTTCTTCACCCTTGTGAGCATCACCCAATGCAATGTGTGCTAAGTGAACTTTTCAAATTGAGAGAATTATTGGTTAGCTACAACCAATACTCATGGATATGGGTCATAGATCAATGACTTACTCTACACAATGAATCCTGAAAATGATATCTAATATGTTGCACTGTGGAAGCCTCTCTATGCTTAAATAATAAGAGTGAAGGGAGCTCTAATGGATATTTCATAAGGAACAATACTTGCTAATGTTTTGCAAATGGGATAGCAAGTTAAGTGGGTTTGATTGTGGGGAAAAATCCATAGTTAAGCGCTCTTGAGCCAGAGGCATCTTGGGATGGGTGACCACCCGTGAAGTCTTGGTTATTGGGTGCAAGCCTCATAAGTGGTGATTGATGCGATGTGATTCATTTTGTTGGTTTCAATCCCACTTCTTCACCCCTATGAGCATCACCCGATGCAATGAGTGCTAAGTGGACTATTCAAATCATGAGAATTATTGGTTAGTTGCAACTAATACTCATAAATATGGGTCATAGATTAATGACTTAATCTATGCAGTTAATTCCAAAAATGATATCTAATACTTGGAGATCATGACGGGCGAGCTTGGTGTCTTAAGGAACACTTTGTCACGGATTGTGACCAATGGGCATGCTCACCATGCAGACATCTTAGGCACGCCATCCTTGGGCGTATCATGCAGATGACTCAAGGTGTGGAGATGTGGAGTTGACTCATGCGATGGAGGAGTTGGGGGAAGGAAACCCAACGAACTGACACAATGGTGGGCACATCGCGGTTGAGTTCTCCACAAGACGGACAAGTGAGAGGTCGACTCAACCCATGACCAAAAAAACGATGGTTCATGCGATGAGGCAGACACGTATATATGGTATGAGTTAGGGCGAGCCAAGGCATCATCATCGAACTCAGTTGAGAAATAAGAATATATCTGAGGCAGAATTGGGCAAAAGGAGCAAGCTCCCCCAAGGAGCCAAGTTGCTCCCACATAGGGCAACTTGTGCTTCCTTCAAGCATCTGTGACAAGGGGTAGAGTGGGGTGAGTTTCTTTGAGATGAGTTTGGAAAATAGATGATCTGTGTGGCTTGATGAGGTATGATGGTGACTTGGGCAAACAAGTCGAGCAAGATAGATATTTATTGTATATTAAGAATTTTGTTTTTTTAAATTATATAGGTTCACATCATTATTGGGTGTGTGTATGGGGTGAATAATTACATAGTAGGATATTAATATCTCTATTCAATGTAGGGTACAAATTTGGCAGGCACTCCTACCTATCAAGTAAATTTTTTATGATGCATTTCTTTTTAAAATTGCTCTTAACACGATGTTTTATATTTATTTCTTCTCATCATTTAAATATTATGTATTATATTGTTTTTGTTCATTTTCGTTGTGACTACAAGAGAAACCTTTATTGTGAATACACGGATAGCTTGTGCATAACATACAATTATTATGAAATTGCATTTAACATAACATTATCAAACTATAAAAAATGTATAAATTATTTGATGTATGCTATATGATATGGAATACAACATGATTAAAAATATAATTAGAAAAGAAAAATCCTTAAATATTTAATATTCTTATTTGCTTAGCATCTCTCCAAATTTCATATATCATATCCCATTCCACCATTGATGAATCAAACCCTACTAGTGACACTCACATTGAGGCATCTAATGCAGCCAATGATAGTTTTGTTCTTCATGTATCCTATATTATGTTTTATTTTGAGAATCTTATCTCACATGCAATTGTAGTTCCATGAATAATAAGTATTGTTTGTCATAGCTTTGACATGTTTGGAAATTTTGTATGTAACTCTGTAACACAAAATTCCTCCAAGCATCTTTCATGGATGACCTCTCATAAGTAGCATAAAGAGCATCAACAAATGCATGCAACTCTTTTAGACAAGATTCAAAATCAAATAATGTTTTGTTTTCTTCCCTACAACATATAGTGTGTCGTACGTGTTGATTTTTTTTTCAAACCAACACTTTGAATTATCTTCTTTTCCATGAACATCTTGTACATAATGATAAGGGTTAAAATAACCTTACAAAGTTGAGAAAAGAAAGATGATGAATCTTCCATTCAAATTCTCTACAAGAGCTTGAGCGTATTCTTTTGCAAGTTGTTTGCACCTCTCTAGTGAATCATCAATGCAAGGTTTCCATGATTTTTTTCATGTATCAATAGAATCACCATGTGCATCTGGAATTTCCAGAAACCATAATTCATGCATATGAACAAGTCCCTCTTTATTTGAAACTTTCAAAATAACCAACTTTAGAGGCATTTAAAAATTTAGATAAGTAACATGGTGTAACATGTGCCATTTGCAAATGTATCACTTCTTTAAAAACACATTTTTTAAGTGTTTATAGTAACATATGCGGTTACCCCTAAAGAAGTAACATCAACACACTCTTCCTAAAATTTATTATTCAACTTGTTTAGTTAACACATAACATTTTCAAGCATATGTAAACAAAACTAAATTGAAAAGATTCTTATCTTATCATACCATGAGTCTTTCCTTTCATTTTTCCACAAAGTCAATATGTGAGGCACTAATACAATAAATCTTTCAATGACTTGTCCTCTTGAGAGCCATCTAACTCCATGGTTTTGAAGAGTTTCATGTTGCATAAGTTCCTATAAAGAAATAAGTTGACTAATTATTTTAATAGAATTTTGCACCTAAGAATATATTTTATTTGTTAATTTCTCAACAAATAATAATTCAGGTATTCTTTTGGAAGCATATAATGTGACTAAATCTTCATGATGAACAATACAATGAACATATATAATATTAGGTATATCCTTTTAAAAAAAAAGTAATAAATCCAATCTCATTGTTAGCCATTGATAAAGCACCATCTATGGAAAATACTATCATTCATTTATTTAAAAGGTCCTTTGCTTCCTTTAAATCATTAATTGCATATGTTGTTTTCTGTATTCCACCACAAACATTTATGAGATTTAAATTTGTGAAATTGGAGGCCCCAACACTTGCAAATCTATAAATGTGGCATAAACCACAAGGTGTTTCTCTAAACTACAGTCTGGAATTTCTTATAGCATCAATGAAAAAAAACAACCATCCAACATTCTTGCAATTTGTACCTCTTGAGGATACTCAAATATTTTTTTCTTCGATGGAATACACATCCTAGGAAACCCTCTAGGTACTTCCCCTCATTTTGAGGATGGTACGTGAGGTGAACCAACCGATTGCATTTTTGGAAGCCTAACCCGTGGGGACATTGTGTGAGGTCCAACAATATCTTCTTCAATATATATACATGGGGACTTGACCTCATGACTTCCTTTTTGTAATTCACAACTCTCAACCACTTGAGCTAACCCACCAGGCTATCTTCAAGATACTCAAATATAGAAAAAAAAAATATTTTGTATCCATGTGATTTGTATATGATGTGTAATATTTATTCTTTGGCATGTTTGGTGTTTGTAAGGACATTGCAAACAAGTAAATGGATTCATATTTCGAGAGAGGAAAATCCTATTGCACAACCCAATAAACTAATTTCATAGTTGTGATGACTCTTTGCTTGTTCCTATCACCAATGCATGTTTTGTGTTCTATAGTATGATTTGATTTCCTTTCATTTCCATATATAGTTTTTTCTTGTAAAAGTTTATGGATGCTTGAATTGGCATGAAAAACTAGTGAATTATGTTGCCTAGTAGAGCAAAAAATGTCAATCCTCCATCCTCCGACTGCCTTATGAGTTTCACAATATATGCATTTCATAAAAAAAACATCTTCATGTTTTGTCTCTCTCAACCACTTATACTTAGTTTTTGTTCCTCACAAAGCTCTCATTTTACTTTTAGTTTCTTTTCCTTTAAGTGCTAGGTTGTTCCCCTTGAAATTCTTCAACACATTCTTCATTATACCCCAATATATCTAAATCTTCATTCATATCAAAATAATGTATTATACCCCAATATATCTAAGTCTTCTTTCATATCAAAATAATGCTCATGTTTGTGTGGTGATGAAACTTGTGATGTAGTAGACCATCAAAATAAATTTTTAATAGAAGGTCGGTTTTCTTTCTTTGAAACATTTTTTTGAAATATCTATATAATAAAAAATAATTAGGGTTATTTTTTATTATATAGATATTCAGATTCGAAACGTCGATGACAAAATGACACCAACTGTGGATTCTCCAGCAAATGACTTTGAAATTCCTCACCACAGAAATCTGAAAATTAGGGTTATTTTTTATTTGAAGCATTTTTTTAAGTAATATTTAAATAATAAAAAATTAAAAATAATTTAAATTCATAACTCCCTGTTAGGGCCTTCATCATTTCGTTATATAGGCATGGATTGTAGTGTGCATGTCGTTGGGAAAGGGGTGACCACTATCGTTCTACTTGAAGTTATCTTTATTGGTAGACTTAATGTGATTTCATGTGGGAAGAATTCTACACGGCGAAGTGGTGAGCTTGTCATGCATGATGTGAATCACCAATTGGAGATGGACATCCATTCGCAATGTTGGAAACTTAGATGAAGTGACAAGTCCGTAAGTTAAAAATGTGAGATTTTCTTTGACATGACTTGAAGTTGAGATTTATTAATATGCAGGCTGCATGTTGCCACATCTCTTCGGATGGTATTCTAACATTGAGTTGTTTCCAATGTCCACCATGATTCACATGAAATTCCAATTCCAATTCATAAGAAAAGAAAAGATCCTTATTTTTTAATTATGCTATCTAAATAATACATTGTTTGATGATGCCACATACCTCATTCTCCACATTTTATACCCCATACCATTACAAATTAAACATTTGAGGACCATAGAAGACAGAGAGAGTAACACAATTACTTACTTCACTTGTATATTACAGAAGAGAACACACACATTTATACAAATATTAAGCAGAGTGCAACCGTTGATCTTTCTCATAGATCAAGGTATCTCATTCAACCTATCCACTACCATAAGTAGCTTATCTTATATCCTTATCGTCTTGAGCCATGTGCTCAAATATCCTTTGACTTGGAGTGCATCTCCAACTTACTCACCTAAGTCATCTAATCAGGTTACTTTCTCAACAGGTCTAGTCATGGGCCTCCTATTACAACATGTACGAGGTAATATTATAACATTCCCCCTTAATGAATACATGTTTTAATCTTTATCTAGTCAGGTCTTTATCAGAGTCATATCATCATCTTCAAATTCATATTGTTGGGCTTCCTTCAGTGTGTTGATTTTTACTGGCTTCGCCTCATCATAAATCACCTTGGAATTTTGTGGCTTACTCCTAACCATTACAATTCTCAAGTGGTTTTGGATGACAAAAAAACATCACACCAAGTCGTTTTTAGCTGACCATAAATTTCACATACAAATGGTTTTGGATGACCACAAACCTCACACACAAATAGTTTTGGATGACCATGAACTATCATGATGGAGAAACTAATTTACAATGCACACACTCTCTTGAGATTTCTTCACTATGAGCTTCATCCTTTAAATGCCTTCTTCTTCCTTTTTGTACCTACACAAAATTGATCATTGATGTCCATATAAAAGGAAATCCATCTACCGAGATACATGGGCTCCATCTGTTGTACTCACTAGTTATCTAGGAATCCTTTTCACCTACATGGTTCATCAACAAATTAGACTCTCCATTTAACTTGGTCCCAACCAACTCACATTTTGAGATTACTTTATCTCACATTCCCCCCTTAATTGAATATTGAACTTCTCTGATTCAAGATCAAGCTAGCATACGAGTACACCTACCACCCTCATACCTCCCTAGTAGTTCATTCCACAACTTGATGCCACATCCTCTCTACGCATAAGAGGGATACGCACTACATGATTACATGTGCTACCATAGCAATCCATGTAGGCTTGACTCAACAGGGCTCACAAATCACTTGGGGAATTCAACTTTCCTACGGATAAGTTTTACATCTTGGACCAATAAATTTTGGAGTATCAGGAACAATCGATCATGAATCCCCTACAACACAATTACAACATTTCAACTCAGGTACAACAAAAATTTCAATTTCTTTACTAAATTCCCAACAAATTACAAGCCCATTGCATATGCCCATTTACATCTCATCACCATGCATACCTTATGATTTACCTCTTCATCTAGAATCTTCTTGCTTTGTCTTTCACCAATCACCTTTGTATTTTCATTCAATGGAAGCATGAAAAGTACGTTGACATCTTCCTCGTAGGCAACTCGGTCTACTTTTGGCAATAAACGAACTGTCCCATACACATACCTTGGTTGCTACATATAACTCATTATAATTCTTGTTTTTCATTCCCCATCCAACGTCGAGCTTCCCTAAACAATCAAGTTGCCATATCAACACAATCAAATTCCCCCCACACATGTCAATAGTGAAACATGATCCCATATAAAATGAAATCATCATGGTTGTCGATGGAGGAATATATGTAGAAATTATAGCTAGCAGATTCTCCCTTGCAACCTCCATGTCCGAGAACTGTATGTTATTGTAATCTGCTGGTCCCAAGTCCTCAACACTACGATTGAGTAACACAACTTCCGAGCTTATAGAAGACAGAGACAACACCAAATTTGAACCAAAAAATGAGTTCCCTTGACACTCGGACAAAGCCTATCCATGATACATAAGAGTCAAACAACCATGCCACATACCAACAAAAACAACACGATGTATACTATCCATCCATAGGTGTTGTATCTGCATGTGCATTTTCCTTCATGTCCAAATACCTTCATCAATATTGGGGTCAAAAACCCATGACTAGTGTTGACATCAATGACAACAACCAATCTTCCAACAATCTCCCCCTTTGTCATTGATGGAAACACTCATGCTCCCCCTATCATCATGATCCCAATTTACCTTCCCCTTTGACATCAATGGCAAAGGTTAGGGCTACTCCCCCTGAGTTTAATGGCAAAAGGTAACCTTCTTCTTTGGGGCTGCTCCCCCTGGACATGTGGTACTCAATAATACTTCATCCTTATTTTTGGTCTTTGGGACTTTTTCTTCCTTGGAATCATTTTGTGTGGCTCCTGTCTTCTCTCTCTTCTTCATGTCTAGGATGTATATGTTGTTTGGTCTTCTTGTTGCAGTTGCGACCAATCTTCCTGAGTTATTTTCTTTGATTTTACATTTTCGGGAGTCAAACGTAAGAGTGTATCATTGATCACACATTTTACT
>ML787327.1:236410-271592 GCA_009831015.1 Picea engelmannii
GACCTGACACTTTCTTATTTTGTAATTCTTTTCTTTAATTATCTTCAGGGCCTACATGTACTTCCTTCTTCAATTCACTTTGTCATCTTCAAAAATTCATTTCTCCTCAACCATGAAGATCCACGTGACGTGCCACATACCACTGGAAACAACATGATGTATACTATCCATCCATGGGTGTTGTATCTACATGTGCATTTTCCTTCATGTCCAAATACCTTCATCAATCTTGTGGTCCAAAACCCATGACTAGGGTTGACATCAATGACAATAACCAATCTTCCAACAAAAGGAACCAAAGAAAAACCTAACAATTGATCCTCCAGGTAATTCCTTTCACAACTCAACATTCACATCTTACATTTCAACACAACATCCTCCTGTTTGATTTTGATCTACAAGTTCTTGTTGAACTCATGATTTTTTCCACCACACTTTACTATTTTAGTAGGAAAAGTCTCATCGACAACGAGAAGTGCCCACTCTTCATTCAAACCGATACGTGATGCTCTTTGGGTTAGTTTATGCTCGACAAAATGTTGATTCAAATGGATATGGGAAACCCTCTTCATGGATGTGACCGTGATTCCTCTAAAAAGATGATGAAAGACCTCCAAAGAGAAGTGATTCTCTCCCATCAAACTATGCAACCGATGGCATTTTCCCCACCGTCCTCTGGTGGGAAAACTCTCTGTAGGGACACCAATGACTGCATTAGCAAAGACGAATGTGGGGAAATAATTTTTCTTTCCTTGTAGCTACATGTGCACCTTTATCGAATCCTAAGGGTGTGTTCTACATCCTGCCACAACCAAGGCAATCCTACCGTCGGTCTTGTTCTTCTCAGCGAAATATCTACTCTCCTACACAACTAAACACACACAACAATAACTCTCTCTACCCTACTCCTACACCTAATCCTTCACAGGACTACATTCTTAGACTCTCATATTCCTTTGATTTCCCATGAGATAATCACACCCAGTCTCGCTCCGATATCAAATTAAACATTTGAGGAGCATAAGAAACATATAGAGTATCACAATTACTTACTTCACTTGTCTATTACGCTAGAGAACACATACATTTATACAAATTTGAGAAGATCTTAACCATTGATATTGCTCAAAGATCAAGGGCTCTCATTCAACCTATCCATACCTATCATAAGTAGCTTATCTTATCTCCTTCTCTTCTTGAGCCATGTGCTCAGCTATCCTTTGACTTGGAGTGCATCTACAACTTACTCACCTAAGTCATCTTATCAGATTACCTACTCAACAGGTCAAGTCATGGGATTTCTATTACAACATGTATGGGATTCTAACATTACGACCTTGTACTTCTAAATTCTAAATCCTTGATTATACAATCAATATGTATGTCATATATATAATTTGACAGTTTTAAGAATTAAGTAAACAATTTTAAAATTTGATGATGATTGATGCTCAAATAAGAAAAAGCATGTGCTTCGATTACCATTGCAAGGTTTTAGACCATCCAACACCACTTTGCATGCCAATATGGTCACCATTGTTCGATGCCTGCCAACAACCAACATCCTATTTTGTTTGGTTGTAGGTTGTTTGACAATTTCAAAGTGACAAGGATTTTAATGAAAGGTGGAATTTTCGATAGAAGATACTTGGGTGAAGGTACCGCCATGTTCGATTCTCCTCTTAGATCGACTCAAGAATGAATCACCGACTAGGGTGTTATCCATGCCATGATTGACAATATGGAATATATGAGGTTACACAATTCTAGCATCAATTTTCTAAACTTGAATCTACAAAGCAATGATAAATTGGATATATAAAATAGAATTGGATACATTACTCCTAGACGATACAAAAGATATGAGGTTACAAAATTTTACCATCAAAAATCTAAACCCAACTCTGTAAAGCGTTGATAGATTGAATATAAATTACTCCTAGATACAAATCCTTGGCATATTTCAAGTTCATATGGCATCGTACTACGTTAAGTACCAAAGGTTTGAATATACAAATACCACAATATATCCAAAGAGAAACGTGGAAAAACTCTCACTTTATTATTATGAAAACCCTTAAGGTAGGGAAACACTATACAATGGATCCTATTATGGAAGGGATCCTCTCATGTTCACTTGCCTCTTCAGGGGGGAAACCTCCTAATGTGCTAAATGCTCCATATACAATACTTGTTCTTCTTTTTGACTCCCATTACATTACTTGAACCCCTTTATATAGTGCTACCAACCACCTAAGAACATTCTAGAGGAGGAATCTTCTAGAAGTGGAACCTTATAATAAGTCCTCTTACATTTATTATGTTCACACTAATATATCTAACTACCATAGTGGGATTTATTTAATAATATAGTGGACTTAGTCCACCTTACATTGAATGGCCTCCACTATTATCACTATGGGCCCTTCGACCCCCCCACTACCTCTCTAGCTACACTACATTCCATCCCCCTTATGAAAGCATTGTCCTCAATGCTTGTTATGAGGGTATACAACCATATATCAGGATCCCATGTGTTGTAACCCTTGAGATGTTTCTGGCTAGGAAACTATTCCAAGGCATCCATAAGATTGATTGTTTTATTTTTTAATATATTTGTCCTAAAACAGAGTGTTTTGTTTCTAATTTAGGCATGTATATTTAGGATTGGAATACAAATCATTTTATGTTTCATACAATTAAGGTTTTAGAAGATGAAAGAAGAATATAGAGAAAAAAAAATTGAAAATTAAAGTAATGTATCGTCTGATAAATATTACTTAACTTTTAGAAAGAATAAGTGATTTTTATGTATCTTTAAATCAGATATAGTTTGAACACAAAGAATACTTATTTTAATTCAAAAAGGAATAATGAAATATAAGCACAGGTCTTCTTTAATACTCACAATATATTTGAAGAAATTTGAAACTTTAAATGATACATTTGCAGTGTTATGATGGTAGTTGTTGTACTAAGTCATCACCGTCATGGCAGTAGATACACCTAAGAAGAAATTAAGAACATGGAAATAACACAAGGAGAGAGAGATCACATAATTTGAAACATAAAAGTTTGAGTCTTCAAAAACTTAGAAAGATTTTCTATTAAAACTTAAGCTCAGGCCAAAAATCTTCCTTTACATTGAGTTTTCATGAGCGTTTATACAAGATATATCAAAACAAAAAATGGCTATTCAATCCTATTTCTTAGAAAATTGAGATACAACAAAATCTTTGACTTCCTAGCAATAGGACAACTAGAGGAGTTAATTCATAATTTTCTTCTTCTTTGATGAGTCACCCTGCCAACAGTTGGAGGAGAAGATTCGAAGTTGCATTTGAAGGGTAACTAAAATATTTCATATGTCTTAATGCAATATCCAACTCAGTGTATTTCTTGTATGTAGGCGCATGTGAGAATAAGTTTTTTGTTTGCCATAAAAGATAGAAGTCATCTATGAGAAGTTCAACAATGATTTGACCTCTTAGAGTATTGGTCATGTTCTAAAACATATCATCTTTTTCTCTGGAAATAAACAAACTTTTTTTATAGTTATCGTATGACAATAACTTTCCATCTTTATCCCATGCTAAAGGTAACCCTATTTTCACTAAATTCTCAAATTTGTTGGAAAAAGATTCCATGTTCATTTTCAGTGTTATGCATTCATTATGAGATTATTGTATTAGATTCCTCTTTGTGAAAATTATTTCAATTTCCATCACCATTGTTGTTTTTTCATTAACACCTTTCCTCAACAATGTCTCTCTAGAATTGGAATTTAGGATTTTTATGATTTTAGTGGAAACTTGTGGTCTTGTTCCCAATTCATGAAATATTTTTTTATTACATCATCTGCTTCATCTACCAACAACATTTCATCATCTATTATTTTTAAATAATCCCAAATCCTGGCTACTTCACTGATAATTCCATACCAGATGAGATGCTTGGCTCTTATCAAATATGATTTACCTTACAATTTACTCTTCATCTTTTCCATATCAATTAACATCTTATCCTTCAACTTCTGATATTCTGAAATAAATTTTTCTTTGTCTTTGATTTCTTCTTTCTACTATGAGATTATTTTCTTTAGGCTTTCAATTTCAGCACATTTCAGGTTCAAATCTGCTAATGCCCTTGATATCCCACCTGTTGGATATGATGTTTTTGTTTCTTGAAGAGGAGAAGATCCTTCTTTTAAATTTTCAATATGATCTCCCATCTCTACAGTCTTCTTTACAAACTAACTTTTTCTGCATGGATTTCCTGTAGTTATGGAGTCTGTACATGGTCAATTCCTGGGATTTTAATATTTTGATTCATAACTTGGATTTCTTTGTTCTTTGTTTTCATCAGTTCTTGAATGGATGCATCATCTTTTGGATTGGCTCCAAGTTCTAGTATACATTGTTCTAGATCCTACACTCTTATTTGTCTAGTCCTAATATACAACTTTTCATGATTTAACTGAGTTCTGAGCTTATCATTGATGACTTGAAGTTTTTTGATTTCAAGATTAGCTATCATAGCATCTTTGTCTATCATTTCTGCAATTTCTCTGTGTAAGTTAAATTTATCCAAAGGATGTGCATTATTTAGATCAATAGAGATGTTTGTTACTTTTTTCTGATCCTTTGGTTCCATGACTACTATATTCAGTCTCCCTTTCTCATAATCTATAGTTGAGATCATTTTGGTCTGATAAGCATCATGGTCATAGACTTTAGGAATCATATTCTTCTTGATACTTTCACCTGTCATTCTAGTTTCCATGAATTGTTGAACTTGGTATAATTTCTTTGATTGATCACTAGTGTCTGACTCCGATTCACTTTGACCTGCCACACCTTTCATCGTTTCTGAAGAATATCACTTCTATAGTCACAACAGGGCCTTTTTTCTTTGGCATTATTACTTCAAGTAATTCTGGATCTCCTTCTTCTTCAATTTCTTCTAAGTTTTTCTTTTTGGCTAATCCTTCTTCCCCTGTCTCTGAATTATTTAAGGAAGACTTTGAATGTTTCCTTTTGTATGTCTTTTCAAAATGTTGTGGCATTTGTGTGATTAGATATTTTGTTGACTAGTCAGATGCTTTACCATGGATCTGCAGAATTTGCAGTACATCTTGCCAACTATATTTGTTTTCCAATAACTCTAGTTTCTCTTTTTGTTGATGTTGATAAGGACTCTTCCCATGTGAAATTTGTTTTGCTAAAATTATTCCACGAGGGTCATAATTCCATGGTTCTCCTTGTTGTAATCCCAGATGTGAAAGAATCTTTGTTTTTACCTGTAGTGTTGATCCGATACTGACAATGAAAGGACCTACTTCCTTATTTAATTTAAAAGTCACCTTATACTTATTTGGCACAAAATGAATTTCATTAGAGTTCAATATTTTCCTAACATATTAAAGAGAATAAAATATGGGAGTCATGAAAACAAGTGAAAGGGAGCAAGTTGACAACCATAGACCTTGATTTTAGTATAATTTTCAAATACATACCAATCTCCCACTCTTTTGTATGGTATTAATTGTAATAGTTTTTTGCACTCATGAAAGATTCTAGTAGGAACCTGATCATGAATAATTTGGTAGACTTTAGAAATAAACTGATCCACATACTGTGAAATTCAACATTCAAAGGTTTATTCATAATCACAGAAGTCCAGTGAGTAACTGAGGTTGGATTACCAAGATCATATTCAATATTTATTCCTAGATGCATAAAATGAAATACTTGTGTGAATAGAAAAAGGTGGACCACGTAAGACTGGTATCTGAAGCTTCTGAGAGACTCAAATTCAAAAAGCTAGTAATGAATTTGATTTGCTAGAAATTGGGCATAGTTAAATTTAGTGATGGGTTTCACTGTAATAGGGAAGATCGAAACCATAATCCCTAAGACAAACTCATCAACTGTTAAATCATTGTTTTTTCCCAAAATCATAGAAATTATTGAAAAAAAACTATGGAAGTCTCAGGAAATAGATTTGTTTGAAGGGAAACATTATCATTAGGAACATAAAGATTTGTACAAAGGTATGAATGTAATAGGGTAACCCTATCTTTTGATTCCATCTCTCTAAAACATTTGGTTTCTACTAACTTGTTTAGTGGCTCACTATCGGTATTCAGTGGACATCTCATCATCTCATTAATAGTTTGAGTGTTTAATTCAACAAGAACAGACCCAATTGTGGAAATAATTTCTCTCTTGGATGGGACATAATTTTCAGCACACCACATTAAAAATTCATGAAAATGGTAAACCTTAGGTACTATGAATTTGGCGAGGTCGAATTCCCATGCATAATAATGGTTGACCAAATCCAGAAAACCTTGGTTTACATGCTAGTATAACACATAGAGATCAAATGACAAGATATGATCGAAAACATCCTTATCTTTGTTGACAAGATCTTCTTCTACAAGGTTTACATTTTTCTTACTTTATGTAGGTTGGGATGTTTGCATTTTCATAGTGATAAAATAAAGGATAAGAAGGATTTAAAGTTACTTGTGGAAGGTGTTGACTGAGATAGCTATCGAGATGGAGTAATGATGTAAAATATTCATATATGAGCTTAATCGGGTGCTCGATTTCTTCACAAACTCAAAATAAATTAAACATTTGGCCCTTTTCCCTTTTATCTCCCGAAATGTATTCATGTCAGTATATAATTTGCGGAATAATAATAATAATAATTTTAAATTTTACCTTTTTTGTCGATTGATGTGACGTTGGACATGAGTCAGCTCCATGTCTATTATGAGGGGTCAAGCGTGGTTAGGATAACTACACTTCTCAGGGGCCACAGTTGACAGCTTGATGGCACGTCAAAAGGATATTAACTATGATAGAGTCCCCCCCACCCTTTGTGTTAAACATCGAGCACACATGGAGGCAACAATTGAATATAGATCGTTGATCTCACGATCTGGGAATGATCAATATCTGCAAGAAATAAACATGTTTTATTAAAATAAAACTTTATAATAATCGAAAATACAAAAGATAATACTAAAATTTAAACTAAAATGTGGTTTAAATTATATGAACCTTCATTTTATTAAAATAAAATAAAACTTATTCTAAAATAATAATAATAAATCCTATAAAAAGAATTTATTCAAAATTAAACGTATTTTATTTTTATTATTTTCTGAAATACTAAATGTTTTATTAAACCTAACTTATAAGTCATAAAATTTGGACTATGTTACAACATCTGGCTCCATCTGGGGTGTTGAAATGGATCTTAAAAAAAAAATCGCCCTTAAAGGCCTAGATTTTTATTTTTTGGGTTTCGGCTTTCTGGAAATAAGAGTTTCGTCATTTCTAAATTCACGATACCATTTATCAATTTTTTTTGGATAACAAACGGAAGAAAAGTTTACAAAAATATAAATTTTCCAACGCTCTTTCGAAAAATTATTTAAAACGGGTTGTAATTCTAAATTTGTGATTTTTTAATTTAAACGTGAAAGAAATCGGGATTCGGGGTTTTTTGTAAACAGATGTTTGATGCAAATTGAATCAGGAAACCCCGATCCCCGATTTCCCAATACGTTTAAATCTTAATTAAAACATGAATTAGTTTAATCTCTTCTAAAAAAGGTTTAAAGATTAACATAATTACGTCGCGATTTCGGGACTCGCGGTTCTATGAGAGCGCGTCTCTTGTCATCGTGTTTCCTGAAATCCCGATTCATAAATCACGTTAGATTAAACTAATCATGTTTTGGCCCTAATCATGATTATTCAGTTAATTAAGATAAGTTAAGTCCTGTTTAAAACAAACAAACCGTCGCGATTTCGCGATTTCGGGGATCAGACTTCATTGGTAACATACTTCTCGACATCAGGATTTCCGAAATCCTGATATCATCTTATCTCAAATAATTAATGAAATAAAAAAACGTTTAAATCTTAATTAAAACATCGCGATTTCGCGATTTCGGCGATTGGACTTTTTCGACGATATACCTTTCGACATCAAGATCTTCGAAACCCCGAAAAGTGATGTTTTCAGATTTAATTTATAATTAACACTAATCAATCTTCCTTCTAAAACAAGTTTAATGGTAATCATTCTTAAGTGTTCATTAATGTTTCTCTTTCTGATTAAGTAAGTTTCTCGTTTTATTTGAAAAAATCGATAGCGCCTAAGTACAGACATTAAAAGCGTATCTCAGTAAAATATCTTTTGCATTAAGAGCTTTAATTTCATGACAGTTGTACAAATCTTGTCTTTTTTAAAATATATTGAAAGTAAACGTTCGAATGTCTGTGTTTTCATTTTAAGCTGAGCTTATTCATCTACTTTCTGTGACAGGTTTTTAAGTTAAAACGCAGAGCCATGGCACCTAAAAAAGCACCAAAGAAAAACGAAGACACACAGGAAGGTGATATTATCTCTGATACTACTCCACATGCCATACACTCCATCAAATCATCGACTCAAATTTTCGAATTGCTGGAGTACGAGTTAAAGAATGCTAACCCTGATTCGGAAAATCATCTCCGGGACATTACTGAGTCTGAACTTCATAAGGTTGTTGCGCGTCCGAGGCTGGTGGCATATACTGAGATGGTCGGTTGGTCTCTGGATAAGGTAGATATCCCAACAAGGAGCATTCAAAATGATCAAGGAGCTATCGTCGGCTCATTTAGGCCTGAGTACATTCAAGTAATGTATAAACTCTTGCCGAATCATAAACACACCTTTAATGCTGAATTTTTAGCTGAGTTTCAGAGAAAAGAATGCATTGAGGCAGACCAGACATACCACGACATGATTAGAGGATGGGGGAGATATGAAGAAAAGTTTAGGGTTGATTCTCATGGGATTTATGCTATAGCCTCCTTAAATGAATATATGGTTTATATAGCCATGATGTTATGCATACTTTTCGGGAGAAAAGATCCCTGTCACTTTCATGCAGACTGGGTACCCTTCTTAGAGGAAGTTTCCGAAGGAAATGGTTTTAACTGGCATAAAATTTTGTCGGATAACCTAACGCAAGAAATTCTAAATTACAAAGCAGCCAAGTCAAAGGGACAACCAATGTCTTTTTATATGTCTGCATATATTATGGATGCAATCTGTTTTATGACCCCCTTTCCATTAATGAATTGGAGTTGGAGTACTTCCTTCCCAAAGCCTGTTCATAAATATCACTCAACCCTTTGGGAAGAAAATGTTGAAAAGGCATTTTACGAGGTTTGTCATTTTGTCATTATTTATATGCACAAATTATTTTTTGGATGCGAACCCCCTCGCATTTCTGATGCAGTCATAGAAAGTCTTAAATTAGTTGTCGACTAGTTTATTGAGGAAAATTTTTCCTACATCAGGGTTTATGGTTGTTCCATTCCCCCTCATGCAATCTCAAAATTTTTACCAGACAGATTGGTGTGCAGAGAAGCAGCTCATCAGATAGCTAAGGGTGGTGTTGGATTGGAATTAAAATCACTCCAGAAAAAAGCATGGCCATCTTTCCCTGTTCATATTGGGAAATTTCCTTTATCAAATTTAGGCCATTTTAAGGTAGAGGCCGATTCATTGGAAGAAGTGAAGTTAGTAAATATCGAGCACAGAAAACATGACCCCTACCAAATAATAAGTAGGCATTACATACATTGTAATTTAAAGGCATATGAACATGAAGTATCTATTTATGATGATATTTTTAAAGATGTTAAGTCTTATGCAGAAGTGCTGAGCAGAGTCCAGGCCTTGCCACTTGACTCACAGAATGGGTTCACATCTTTTCAAAGCCATAGGCGAAGATGCCTGCCTAAGATTTTACAGGGTGAAATTTCGACCCCATCGTCGGAACAGAAAGAACCCCCTCTAGGGTTTGAAACTAATAATCAGGGTAAAGCAAATGAAAAAGGTAAGTTGAAGGATATTGAGATACCTTCCCAAGATGCGGAGGGTTCTCAAACAAAAGAATCGGGAATGGATAAGGGAAAAGAGCCAGAAACAGTTCCAGAAATCATGAAGAATTTTCCAGAAAAGATAGGAGGAACATCTTGAATTGAACTTGGTAGTCCTATCACCTCTTTAAATCCATTATAGTCGACTTTCGGAACCCCCTATGAAGGAGTTTTATATGTCAGTGATCTAGAGCCGATTTCAAGAGATGAAATCCCCCCATCAGATTTTTTTTTTCAGTAAAAAACAAAGAGCAGTCTTGAAACAAGAAATTCATCCAAGAGGAGAAGGAACGATTAAAAAACATAGAGTTATTATAGATGGGAAGAAACTCAAAGATGGAGAGTTTGCTACAGAATTAGCAGGTACAATGGGTGCTATAGCATCAACAAACATGTATTTTGTAGGCAATTTAACAGCTCTACTTGAACAGAAAGACCAAACAATAATCTAGTTGCAAGACAAACTAAAAGAAAATGAAAGAAATATTAGTTGGGGAATACATAAGGGTCTAGAACAAGCTAGACTAAAGGATATGCAAGAAATCCAGAAATTGAATAAAGACTTGGATGAGGCAAAACACTTAATACAGGTCACACAGGAACATGTTTGAAAACTAGAAGAAGAAAACAAGCATTTGCAAGATAAGTTTATTTCTATTACTAACCAGGTATTAGAACTTGAAAATTTCAAGACACAAGTATTGGAAATATATTTAAGAATAGAGGAAGAACAACAGAAAGTGTTATTGAATCTGGAAGTGATCCAAAATTATTTTCAAGAATCAAATAAGTCTTTGGAGAATGTGTTCCAGAAAGAAAGGGAGGCGAAAGCAGCTAGAACAACTTTTCAGAAGGCAGTGGCTCTCTCATCAAAGGAAGAAATTGGAAAGACTCAGAAATTATCTATTTCTGAACAGGTTAAAGGGGACATAATGATAAAAGTGTGGGAAGCAAAACAGACCGAATATAAAAGAATCAAAAGAGAATTTAATGAGGATTGCCAGGGCATCTTCGATCTCTTTGAAAGAGATTCATTGAATATCGGAACAAATGACTATTCTGGATTGTTAGGCGAAATCAATATTTCCAAGCACCAACTAAGGTTAAAAGAAGAGCTGGATAAAATGAAAACAGAGATTCCTAAAATTAACTGGATCAATATAACAGAGATCAACAAGTGGATGGTAGTTTCAAATCTAAAGTTGAAAGCTGTTAAATTTATAGAAAGGATGATAGAAAGTTGGTTGCCCAAATTGCAGAAGAGATTTTTCTCATTTGAAGCAAATGAGATACCCGATGTTCCCAGGATCTTTGTGAAGTTTTAGGGAAATGCGTTCAATGTATTGATGCGGATAAAGGAAGTTCATCGACTCAAGCTTAAAACCTTTTTTAAATGTTTTTATTATTAGAAATTTAAAAGAAATTGTAAACGGTTGACATTGTTTTTATGTAACCGAAATTTTAGGAAGTTGGTTAGTCACCAACGAGAAGCTTTGATGAAAATGTATAAATATAGTTTCGAAAGGCTGAGAAAAGGCTTCAGAAATTTTGGAGAGAGCTATTTTGTAATATCAGTTTTGAAATACATCAGAATATAGATCACAAACAAGATTCTGGATCCTGCAACTTTGTAGCTATGTGTCTTCTCCCTGTTTAGTATACTTTGTTGAATTTTTCCTTTAATGTTTTCTCTAACAAGTAATCAATTTGAAGTTATATACATCGTGGATTTATATTTCAGATTGGTTTGGATGTCAAATGATTTATAGTTTTTCCTCTGAAATCACTTTAGTAATTTTAAGACCTGTAAAACTTTTGTTCCTTACTACTTAACTCTTGTTAGAAACCTCTTTTTTCTTTCATCATTGTCTATTGAAATATGAGATTCTTTCTTGATTAAAGCCTTATATTTCTCTGTAGTGTTTATTTGTTGTTTACAATTCTCGAAATTGTTACAAAACCAGGAAACGGCCTTGAATGTATTTACATTACTGTTTAGATTTTAAAATTGTTTTCCTTGATCTCATCTCCAGAAATCTGAAGTAACAAACTGATTAAAATCCCTTTATAAACAAATAAAGTTTTATCATCCATGACTGTCCCAAATAGCAGACAACCCAATGTTGAACCGGGCCTTCAGGATCAAACCAATATTGCCTTAAATTTATTCAATACCATTTTACAAACAACAACTAACCGGGTTGAGTTAGAACGATCATGGGCTGCCATTGAGCGAGACATTAGCATTCAAGAACAACAGGAAGCAAGACAAAGGAAGTTTAGAAACTGAATCTACTCTGATCTTTCTTTGATTCCTTATTCCCAAATCATTTCTTTAAAATTATGTACGGATACCTTGACGGTATGTTTTATAGCCTTAAAACATAAACTCAGGAACAACATGGGGATTGTGTCTCCCTACGAGACACTAAAAAACATGCAAACCAAGTGCCCTTTTAGGTTATGGAGTCACTATTCTATAGGAAACTAATGATATAGTCATAGTGAATGGTGTTTTCTCCATGAAATCACAGAAAAAAAGATTAAACTATAATTGAAGAAATTGAATGACTATCAATTTCATAATTCAACATGTTTATATGGAATATGACCAGAAAAGATAAAAATAATTTCACTCATTCAACTTTACTCTGGAGTTGTTTATGGTAATATAATTCTAAATTTTGGTTGAGTCAAATTTTGTAATAAGTGTTTTCTGCTTGAAGGTTCTTTTAATATTTTAAAGAGTATCTAGATCATAACAGAGTTGTTTCTGAGAAAACTATTTTTAATTGATTATTATAGTAAATATGTCGATTGGCATTCCTCCTTATTCTCATGGTGTTGCTACACTGCCAAAAAACATCCATAGCCTATGGTGTAGCCACTCCGACATCACAGTTCTTGCTTCACTACCAACAAGCGTCCATAGCCTTGGTGAAGATACCTGCATTTCCCACTTGAATTTCCTTTCACCATCTCTTTAAATTTGTTTGACATTTTATAGGAGATGGGGGAAATCAATATGATTTTTGACATTTAAGGGATGATGTTTGTTAATCAAGAATGAGTCAGATATGCATGAGTTATAAATTATACTCGTAGGTTTTTTATTGTCTCATATATAGCTCTATCCTTTTCAAAATATCTTATTTTAGTAATATACCTTGAGTAAAACAAAAAACTACAAGTTTGACTCTAAAGCCTTTTCTTAGAAATGGACTACCTAAAACATATATTTTTAATTTTAATGAGTGTATTAACATATTCTCCTTTTTAGATTTTAGTTAACATGTTAAAATCCTAATGAGTGGTTTAAGACAACTTGTTCTATCAAGATTTTTTTTTAAATTTGAGAAGGGAAGAGAATTTTTTTCTAAGGAGAATAAAATAACAAAGTTTTCTAATCAAACAAAAAGAATGTATTTTATTTATTTTTATATGTTTTGATAAATCCAAATTTGTTTCTATCCTAAATTTTTTGAAAACAAAAAAATTACTTAAATAAAAATTAAAGAAAGCCGACTATATACAATGAGTGGCATAATGAAAATTTTAAAACTGAATAAAGTGTTTCAGGAATCACCCATTGGCAGACAATTCCAACATATTTCCTTCCAAATTTTGAAGAGAAAATGAATTGCTTCCCTCCATTGCAACAATCTTGTAGGGTCCCAACCATAAATGATCAAAATTGCCATGTTTTCCAAGATCTTCTCTCTTGCTATCCCATTTTAGAATCAGATCATCAGGAGCAAAATTCTTTGTTTTTCTCTTCTGTCAAAGATAGTTTTCATCTTGTCTTGATATTCTTGAATTTTTTGGTCAACTTTCTCTCTAGTCTGTGGTACTTCAATCAACTAGTTCATTCTTATGGTATGGTCATTAGGTTCTTATTTAGTATCCTCCATCAATTTCATCACAGGAAGATCAAGGTTAATAGGGAAAACAACAGCAATGCCATAAATCAATTGAAAAGGAGACATATCTATATACCTTTTAGTGTTCATTCTATTGGCCTAGAGTGCAAATTTCAAATGAGAGTGCCTAGCTTTCTTATTTTCAGTTAACATTTTATTGATAACCCTAATTAGACTCTTATTTGATGATTCAACTAATCCATTACCCTAAGGATAACAGGCAGTTGAATGACCAAGAATGATATTGTATTTTTGACAGAAATCTATCATAGTTAGAGACTTGAATTCTTTAGCGTTATCAATAATGATTTTCCTAGGGCATCCAAACCTGGATAAAACATTCTCTTCAAGGAATTTGATTGCAATTGCATCAGTAGAAAATATGGTGGGAATTGCTTCTACCCATTTTGAAAAGTAATCAGTTGTTGTCAACATCCATTTGTGTTGAGCACTAGAAGTAGGATGAATTTGACCTATAAAGTATAAACCCCATTGTTGGAAAGGAGCTTCAACTTTTAAGGGAACCAATGGTAATTATGGAAGTTTCTTTTTAATTTCAAAAAATTGGCATTCATTGCAAGCTCTAACCTTTGCATTTATCTCAAAAAAAAAGTTTTGTCCAGTAATAGCCAGCTCCGAGTATTTTATATGCAGTCACTCTCCAAGAATGGTGTCCTCCACATATGCCTTTGTGAAATTCATCTATGATACCTGCAGTCTAATCTTCAACAACACAATTAAGAAAAATTCTCAAACGGTCTTTCCAATAAATATTTCATTCATTATACAATACTTAATTGTTTGAAGATTAAGAGATCTAGCCTTTGCTTGACTGAAATCATATGGCCATTCAATATTTTGCAAATATTGTTGNNNGAATCAATAATAGATAAATTTAATCCTTTTTAACCATATAATGCAAGTCTTATATCATTGTAGCATTATTATCCAATAATTGCAAAGTAAATAAACAATGAACAAATGAACAATCATACACATACACAGTACACCAATGTTTTTACGTGGAAACACAAAGTGGGAGAAAACCACAAAATGTTTTTTTTTATATATCTTAAAGAATCACATTCATTGGAAGCACCAACTTCCTTTGTTTTCCAACTACAACTAGAAGGAGGCTCCAAGCCCCTAGTTTCTCAGGCTACAACCTGAGGGAAGCTCCAACTCCCCAATTCTCTGGCTACAACCAGAAGGAGGCTACAACCCCCTAAGTTCTCCATATACAACCACCTATCATTTCCCCATCCAACCTCATTGAAATATAAATTCCAAATGTAGACACCCTGTCACTGTCACTGAATCAACCACTGCCATTGTCAACCTGTCACTGTCATCCTGTACTAATAACCTGTAACAACATGTACCAATCAACCTACACAAAACAACCTGTACCAATAACCTGAACCAACATGTACGATGCATCAACATTGACTCATCAAGATGTACCAACATCATCAACTATACACCTCATGTATGTTCCAACTCATCAACTACTTGTCTCAACCATGTACCCAACATGTACCTCAACCATATACCAGACATACACCAATATAACCATCAAAATTTATCTAACAATTCATCACTCTATCCATAAGCCAAATACCATAAACCATTACATCAAACCATGTGCCACAACCTCACTATTATGTAGCCTCAAGCTAAACCAACAACTCTAGCAACACATGACAACCAAAAGACCAATACCCATATGCCAAATACTAACAAAAAAATACCAACTGTATCCCTCAACAAATATGATATATGCAAAAATACTGAACATCCAATACCATATCAAGAGTTAAACCCTAGCTCACAAAACATACCTCAAACAAGATGTGCCATATCTCTCATAAATAGATCCCAACCATGTTGCTGCCGCAATTTTTCTGGCACACTTTTTCTGCTGCGATTTTTCTGCCGCACTTTTTTGCCGTGATTTTTCTGCCGCACTTTTTCTGCTGCAGTTTTCCTACCGCACTTTTTCTTCCGCACTTTTTCTGCCACACTTTTCTCTATCAATAATACCTACCTAAATAACCTTTCACAAAATAGATATTCAATGATATTCAATAGGTTTAAGTTTGTTTAAATGAGAGATCCTTGCCTCTTATTTATACTTTCATGTAGCATCCCACTTTCCTTATTTTAGGGAGTTCTCCATTAACTTTATTATTTAAATAATTTCTTTTGCAAACACTTTGACTACTTTGAGCTTTTGGGGCTTCTAGATGACTCATGAGGGTTCTCCAACTTCACATGGCCATAACTCTCTAACCGTGAGGAGTTATGTGACGTTCCACATACCACCGGAAATGGCATGACATGTACTATCCATCTAGAATAGTCTTACCTTTAAATATATGAAAACTCATACCATTATTCATCAAACAAACTTGGGTCCATTACCCAAACCTTTGTGCTACCGAAATTTGCTACCAAACTTTCTTCAAGGGTTGACATCAATGAAAACCAACCCATATAGACAACAATATCCCCCTTTGGCATTGAAAAAAACACTCTGATGCAATATGGAAGTCATGTCATGCAATACTGAATTCATATCACTCATACTCCTCGGTGACCATCGCTCCCCTTGGAACCATGCCTCTGTGTTCTACATTTGATAAATATCTCCCCCTTTGTCATCAGTGGAAAAAGAATATTTCCATCTGGGGTTTCTCCTCCTAACTGAACTGTCCTTGGGGATACTCCCCCTGACTGAACTCTTCCTAAAATTGATCTCCCGACCTGAACTATTTGTTGATTAAGGTTGGTTGTCATTGATGTCAACCCTTGAAAAAATCCCAGTAGCACAAAGGTTTGGGTAATGGACCCAAGTTTGTTTGATGTAAAAATGAATCATTATTGTCTTGTCATGGTTGATAATAAGTACAAATGGATGAACTCCAAAGTGGTCCCCTTATGGTGAAATCCCTCACGGGAAGACGCTTGGCGGATTGAGTTATCCTAGAAGTATGGTTAGAGAACCCATGCTTAATTGTGGAATAATGAGATCAAGGTCAATGAATTTTTTAGTGAAACTATCCTGGATGGATAATGCTTTTCATGCCATTTCCGATGGTATGTGAAATGTCACATAACTCCTCACGGTTAGAGAGTTATGGCCATCTGAAGTTGAAGAACCCTCATGAGTCATATAGAAGCCCCCAAAAGTCAAGTGTTTGCAAAAGAAATTATTTAAACACTAAAGTAAATGGAGAACTCCCTAAAATAAGGAAAGTGTAATACTACATGAAAGTATAAATAAGAGGAAAATCTCTCTCATTTAATCACACTTGAATATCATTGAATATCTATTTTTGTGAAAGGTTATCTTGTCAGGTATTATTGATAGAGAAAATTTGCAGCAGAAAAAGTGTGGTAGGAAAATTGCGGTAGAAAAAGTATGGAAGAAAGAGTGCGATAAAAAAATCGTGGCAAAAAAAGTGCAGCAGAAAAATCACGGCAGAAAAAGTGTGGCAGAAAAATCGCGACAGAAAAAGTGTGGCAAAAAATTCGCAGTAGCAACATGGTTGGGGTCTATTTATGAGAGATATGACACATCTTGTTTGAGGTATGTTTTGTGAGCTAGGGTTTAGCTCTTGATATGGTATTGGATGTTCAATATTGTTGCATATATTAGATTTGTTGAGGGATACAATTGATATTTTGTTGTTGGTATTTGGCATATGGGTATTGGTCTTTTGGTTGTGATGTGTTACTGAAGTTGTTGGTTTATCTTGAGGATACATAACAGTGAGGTTGTGGCACATGGTTTGATGTAAGGGTTTATGGTATTTGGTTTATGGATAGAGTGTTGAATTTTTAGATAACTTTTGATGGTTATATTGGTGTATGTCTTTGGTATATGGTTGAGGTACATGTTGGGTACATGGTTGAGACAAGTAGTTGATGAGTTGGCACATGCATGAGGTGTATAGCTGGTGAGTTGGCACATACATGAGGCGTATATTTGAAGATGTTGGTACATCTTGATGAGTCAAGGTTGATGCATGGTACATGTCAGTTCAAGTTATTGGTACAACTTGTTTGGTGCAGGTTGATTGGTACATCTTGTTATAGGTTATTGGTAAAGGATGACAGTGATAGGTTGAAAATGGAAGTGGTTGATTTAGTGATAGTGACAGGTTTTCTACATTTTTCATTTATATTTCAGGGTGGTTGGACGGGGCAAGGACAGGTGGTTTTAACCACCTTCCGGTTGTAGCCGAAGAACTTAGGGGGTTGTAGCCTCCTTCTGGTTGTAGCCAAATAATTGGGGAGTTGGAGCTTCCCTCTGGTTGTAGCCTGAGAAACTAGGGGGTTGGAGCCTCCTTCCAGTTGCAGCTGGATAACAAAGGAAGTTGATTCTTCCAATGAATGTAATTCTTTAAGACATTTAAGAAAAATCATTTCGTGGTTTTCTCCCGCTTTGGGTTTCCATGTAAAAACACTGGTGTACTGTGTATGTGTATGATTGCTCATTTGTTCATTGTTTATTTACTCTGCAATTATTGGATGATAATGCTACACTGATATAACACTTGCATTATATGGTTAAAAATGATTAAATTTCTTTATTACTGATTCACCCCCCCTCTCAGTAATCCAACAATTGGTATCAGAGCGGGTTCCTTCAAAAATCAGTTTAACCACTGAAAGGAAGATCATGGAGAGAAACAACTTGTATAAAAATGGAATACCACAGTTTGATGGACAAAAATATGCATTTTGGAGCATAGGATGAAGACATATATACAGGCACGGGGTTTTGAAATTTGGAAATCAATTGTAGATGGATACACAGTACCAATAGTGCCACCAACAAATGACAAAGTAGTGAAACTCAGTCAGAATAATTCCAAAACCACAAATTCACTTCTAAATGGTATTAGTGAAATGATATTCATCAAAGTTGCACATTGTAAATCCGCTAAAGAGATTTGGGACAAACTTCGAAATATTTTTGAAGGAGATTCAAAAGTCAAAGCAACAAAGATTCAAACTTACAGAGGTCAGTTCGAACAAATAAAGATGAAGGAAGATGAGAAAATTGCAACTTAATTTTTACGAGTCGATGAAACAATAAATGTAATCTTGGGATTGGGAGAAGAAATCAAAGAATCTGTAATTGTTCAAAAGGTACTAAGATCTCTTCCTATGAGATTTGACCCTAAGATATCGACACTAAAATAAAGAGCAGATCTAAACTCAATAAGCATGGACGAACTACATGGAATCTTCACAGCATATGAAATGAGAATTGAACAGGAAAATCCAGATATAAAAGAAGCATCCTTCAAAGCATCCAAAAGGTCAAAGAAAAAAGAAAAAGAACATAGCACCAATAGTGACATCTCGGAAGATGATGAAGAAGTGACCAACTTTGTCAGAAGATTGAACAAGGGAACCAACGACAGGTATAGAGGTAAGCTTCCTTTGATTTGTTTTAATTATGATGGTATTGGTCATTTTGATAACAAATGTCCTCATAAGAAAAATAGAAATGATGAAGGTTACTCAAATAGAAAACAAACATATAAAGGAAAAAGAACCACAAAGAAAGTTTTCAAGAAAATATTATGCACCAAAGAAGACATCTCATCATCAGATGAAGATGAAGTCAGTGACAGTGAGACAAAAATAGTTCTATTCATGGTAGTAGAAGACTGTGATAAAGAAGACTCTGAAGAAGAATATGAAGAGGTCGAAGAAGAATATGAAGAGGCAAAAGTTGACTACCGAGAAGAATTGTTGTGTGCCATAAGTTATCAGAAGAGAAAATAAGAAAAACAAGAAACTACAAGCAGAACTAGACAAGAAAGAAGACACTCAAGACCTAGAAAAAATGATCACAAGTTTGAAGGTTCAAATTGAATAAGATAAAAGAATTGAAGAAGCACTCAAAGAATAGATAGAAGGAAGAGACGGGATCATTGGAAATTTGGAAGAAGAAATTGTCACATTAAGAAAGGATGTTCAAAAGAAACTATGAAGAACAACTCAAAAGTTTTGAATGACAATATCAGCAGTCAAAAACCTCGTCATGACAAGTCTGGACTTGGATACAATCATATAGACAAGGGATCAAGCTCCAAAACAACAAAACAAGAAACATATCCAAAAATCTATGCAGAAACAATCAAAGGGGATAGGAAGGTATACAAAGAAAATTACAGGGACACTCCTCCACCGAGAAGATTCAGATTTCAGAATAAACTACTGACAGAAACAAATAGGCCTAAGAAAGAAGAAGGATTCATAAGAGCACCTCCTTTCAAAATATATTCAACTCCCAAGTATCCAGCTATCTTTTTTGGTTTATGTTATGCATGTAATAATTTTGGACATAAAGTTGTGAATTGCAGAGCTAACAACAGGAACATAAACAACTTTGAAAGTCATACACAAAAGGGTTATCCAAGAAGGCCTTGTGAAACAGAGAGAAGAAGTTACAACAGGTTTGAATCTTTGAGCACTAAAGTGGAATGCTACAAATGTAAAAACTTTGGACACATGGCCAAACATTGCAGAATGATAGTCCCTCATAGAGAACCACAACAAAACAACAACAGTCACAGACGGGAACCTCAAAAAATGACATGGATAAGAAAGAAGAATCAATATAGCAATGAAGAATGCACACTCACTCTATAAGCTAAGCAGAAGAAACGTGGTTGGTATGTTGATAGTGGTTGTTCAAAATACATGACAGGTGATAGAGACATGTTTCTTACATTAAGAAAGGAAAGAGATGGATCAGTATCCTTCAGAAATGATGATTCAGCAAAAATCATTGGAAAGGGAACAGTCAGAATTGGGAACAAGAATACAAAGGAAAAAAATGTTCTACTAGTACAAGATATGAAACATAATCTTCTAAGTGTGATTCAAATGTGTGACCAAGGTCATAAAGTTACTTTTGATTCACAAAAGTGCAAGATAAGAAAAGAAGGTTCTGGAAAATTGATTGCTACAGCTGCAAGAACTTCAAGCAATATATATGTGTTAAGTGAAATTGGAAATGAAAAGTGTTGTCTAGGAAAGGAAGATGAAAGTTGGCTATGGCACAGAAGAATGGGTCACATACATTTTTATAACCTTGTTAAAGTCATCAAAAGAGAAGTAGTTAAATAAATGCACCAGATCACGAAACCAACCAACACTTTATGCAAGCATTGTCAACAAGGAAAGCAAACAAAGACCAAATTCAAATCAAAGGAATATCCAACGACAAGACCACTGGAAATTGTGCATACTGATCTAGTTGGACCAACTACAACAAAGGGTTTAAAATGTGAGAAATAATTTATGTTATTAGTTGATGATTATACAAGAATGACTGCAATTTTCTTTCTCAAGAATAAGTCATAAGCTTTTGAAAACTTCAAGATCCACAAGGAAATGGTTGAAAATGAAATGGATTAAAAAATCGAATGCTTGAGATCTGATAATGGAGGATAGTTCACTTCAAAGGAATTTATAGGCTACTACAGTAGTCATGGAATAAAAAGGCAATTCTCTGTTGCTAGGACACCTCAACAGAATGGAGTTGTTGAAAGAAAGAACATGACAGTACATGAAATGGCTCGAACAATGCTAATGGATTCCAAATTGACAGATATTTTTTGGACATAGGCAGTGCATACAAGATTTCACGTTCAAAATAGAGTAATACTCAGAAACAACACTCACAAAACTCCCTACGAGCTATGGAAAGGAAAATAAACAAATGTGAAGCACTTCAGAGTTTTTAAGAGAAAATGTTACATCAAAAGAGAAGATGGAAGAATGAAAAAGTTTGACTCTTGTGTGGAAAAATGAGTACTTGTTGGTTACTCAAGTACAAGGAAAACATACAAGTGTTACAACCGGAGATTGAACCGTGGAAAGCATCAACGTAACAATTGATGAAACATGTAAACAAGAATTAAAGGAAGAAGAAAATAAATCAATGCAACAACTTTACGAAGAAGAAGCAGAAGATGAAAATGAAGTATAAGGGGAAGATGAAGAATATCTAACAGAAGCAGAAGAGAAATTTCAGCAAGTGCCTCCTGTTGGCCCATGAAATTGTTTGTTTTCTACCACCTTTTTCTATCCTTATTTACCTCCATTTCTATATTCCTTGAGCTATTATGTGTAACCACAAGGGTAAGAATGCACCTCTATTATGTCATTGTGTGTATTAGTTCAAAAACATTAGAGATTGGTTGGGGGTTTACCAAAGTGAATCACTAATCTCTAAAATCTTGTAGGAACAGAGAAAACACGGTCTGGCAATATGATTTGATCAAGGATGTAGTGCAGTCCATGGGTTGAAGGGGCAAGAGAGGACCTATTCCATGGTCCAACATTAGGTTTTGTTAATCGGTTCAGCCTTTGTGTATTTTTAGGAAGAGATGTTACCCTAATCTTGGGATGCTCTGTGCTCCACGAATTGTATAAAAGGTCGAATAGAGATAGAGAAGGATTAGGCAGTCAGTCAACTAGCTAAAAGTTATCATGTATCAAGGCTGCAACTTATGTAATCCCATTTCATTTAATGAAAATCGATTTTCTTCTGAGTTTCTGAGTTTTTGTGACAGTTAGTTAACCGCATCCCTAATCAGGGAGTTGGGCTTGCTCTTCTGGTCAGGTTTGGTTGGCCTATGATATCGATTTGTTATGTTTTTTGTGTGGAATTTGTTAGATCTGTGTGTTTTTCTTCATTTACAGTTTTCCTGCTTCATTTGAATGTTATAGTTATTTATGTTTCAACACCAGCAATCGGGTCTATGTTCTCTATCTTACTGCAATGATTGTTTACTTGCATGATCAATATTGAAAGAAGCACAGTCTTCACATACAGTACACGATATCCTGTAAAACATTCAGGCCCCTGGGTTGAAAAATTAAATGTATTAAGTGGTAAATCTAGATGATATACTGAACACCAACATTTTGGCATCGTTGTCGGGGAGGATGCCAAAGGAAAAAACTTAGATCCATGTTGATCATAGGATCAATCCCTCATTCTAGGGAGGAATGTCTTACTTTTCCTGCTCCAGGTCTTGGGCATTTAAGTTGTTTTCTCTTTTCTGTTCTTAGGGTTTATTTTTGTCTTTTTTCTTTCTTCTTTCTGTTTTAGGGGCCACTCTCTCATCTTGAGAAGGGAAACTTATACCCTGCCTCAGGTCCTGAGCAATTAAATATAACCCTCTGATAATTGAATGCTTTCCTTTCCACCATTCGTATGAGCAATCGGGGCAGAGGAAGAAATGACGGGGGAGGAAGACCTCCAAGAGGAAGGGGAAAATATCAGGGCAAAGAAACTTTCATCCAAGAAATAATTGCAAAAGTCGAATCAGACCAGCCACCTTGGATCGGATCAAGTACACCATCTCAAATCGCTAGTAGGAGAGGAGCTCGGCTTAGATCCGTGGGGAAATCAGTAAATCAACCTAAACCCTCCTCAACAATAAAGTTAGGATTCGAAGAAGAAGAGTTGGAACGTATGAAAATAGGGGAGGAATACACCCTAGGGTTAGAGGAAGAATTTGTTTCACCCTGGGACTAAGGAAGTGCTGCAAAACTAGGGGGGGATCTTTTGGGAATCTAATTCACCCCTGGGTCAAGGAAACCATGTTCAAACAGAAGAGTACTTTGGGGAATCCTCCCACCAGGGCAACCCTGTTCAAATAGAAGAATACTTTGGGGAATCCTCCCACCAGGGAAACCTTGAGAAACACTTGCACAACAAGGGACAAGGGAGTACAAATAAATAGACTCAAACACCTAGTGGGAATTTTGCAAAAACTCAAAGTAAGTACAAAATTATGGCTAACTCATCACTTGAATTTCCAATTGAGGATATCACAAGGGAGGCTCCCATGAAATCTATCCCCTTCTCTGCACTACCTAATTTTCATGGACGATCTACTAAAGACCCAGACACATTTCTATTAGAATTTGACATTGTATGTCGTGGGTATGATTATATCTTTGATGCTCAGAAGCTAAAAATATCTCCTTCTACTTTAAAAGGAATATCCCTAAGATGATTCATGGGCTTAGGTGGAAAAACTATCACTACCTAGGAAGAAATGAAAACCACCTTCCTTGACAAGTACCAAGATTATTGCAAATCTCGAGATGTAAAGGAGGAGATCTTTAAAATAGTGCAGAAGGAGGATGAGAACATGGAGGATTTTTTGGAGCGCTTTAATTACAGTATGCAGAGATCGGGGCACAATGATCTAGACAAGGATATCTTGAAAATAATCTTTCTCTGAGAATTAAGGGAAGATTCCTTGGAACTATTGAATATGGTAGGAAAAGGGGACATATCAAATTCAGACTTTGATGTAATCTATGAATTATGCATCCAATGTTCACGAGGAGCATCCGGATAGAGGCAGGGTACTCGAATTACCAAATCATTCAGCAGTGGGGTCACAAATATAGAACTTGGGAACCTGCTGGAGGATTTGAGGACCGAAATTTTGAACACCCTAACCTCACAAATGGACCTTCTACAAGAAAAATAGAAGAAGATTAAGTCAGAAAAATCCATGGCAGTATTTTGTCCTCGGTGCAGAATGAATGTCCACAAAACACTATTTGCGCTATACGTGATCAAAATCATGAGACTAGCGAATGTCCTTCTTTACCAGGATTAAAGGCGATCTTTCAGGGAGTAGACGAAGAGAAGGATCAAATCTACTTTATGGGACCAAAGAATCCATGGAATCCATGACCACAGAACATAAATCAAGTTATGCCTTGAGACTTCTCTCAGTATTTCAATACTTCAAATTTCGGATCTCAAACCATGCCTTTTTCACCATCATGGCCACAAAATTATCAATACCAATATCCCACTTCTTGGAAACCATGCCCCCCACAAAATAATTCAACTGCCCCATGGTCCCAAAACTATGCCAGAATCAAGTAAACCATAATCAACTTCCTCAGACTATGCCACCACAACAGTTCCAACAATAGCAACAATTACAGTTGCCCCCTAGTGTTTCTGCTAATAACCCTCCTCTTCAGCCATAAATGCATGTCCAATCCAACCCCAATCCAAATAATAAAGGAACTCAGCAGGTTGAGACACTCAACCTCCCTACTTATGGAATTTCTACCCTGGGATGTAATGAACTAAATCTTAGATCGGGTAGGGTAGTGAATGCCAAGAATTCACCAATAATTATTGAGAAAATTGATAATGAATCTCCAGAGTCATAACCTGACAAGGAAGATAGGCAACTTAAAAATCATGTGAACCAACAATTTCCTCCTCAGAACCCTATCACTAAGGAACATCACAATAACCCCCCCTACACAGAAAGACTATCTCTATCAAAACAACATTCTCATCCTGAATTTTACTTCTTGAGGGAACTGCATAATTTATTTGTTAGAATTCCCTTACTCCAAGCAATGAGAGATGTGACGATTTATGCGAAAATGATCAGGGAACATTGTTCTAAGAAACCTGGAAGGAAGCCTAAGGATCCACTTACTATCCATGTCATGGGGAAATTTTCAGGCAGTATGTTAGGAAATTCTATACTTGTTAATTATGGAGACCCAGGGAACCCTATTCTAACTGTACATATAAATGGGGTTAACATTCCAAATGTATTAGTAGACCTGGGAGCTGCAATTAATGTTATAACTTTCGCAACTACAACCATCCTTGGTTTGAACGATTTCAAACCCACACCTACCATTTTGGAATTGGAAGACCGGTCTACTATTAAACCAATAGGCAAATTGGAAGACATAACCTTTTCGGTAGATTCATGGCAGTACCCTGTTGATATCCTAGTTTTACAAATGCAATCCCCATTTGGAGGGAATCCTTTGATCCTTGGGAGACCTTGGCTTGCAACAACGGATGACTATATTGGTTGTCGGTCAAGAAATATGGTGAGATCTAATGGAGGGGACACTAAGAACCTTATTATGTACCCTCCTGCAAAACCAAGTTCATCAAAAGGACCTGGACTCACCCTATTACAGAAATCCTCACCTATAAAAGGGTTGGAGATTGATGAAGAGATAAGACCAATCCTTACCATTAGTGAGGCCCTTTGTTTTAATAATGAGATGGAGGATGATACCATCAACACCTTCATCAGTGACTCTGACTCTGTTCCCAATCTTACCCAGTCATTTCTCGAATCAGTTATGAACTGTAATGAACATGACACTATTGAATCTGAAATTGAGATCGATAGTATCCCAGTCATACCACACAGTAGTGTCCCTATTGAAATTGAACCAGGAAAGACATTGAATGTCAATCCTGATCTCTCACCCACACAGTCCGAGCAATTACTTAAAATTATTCGAGAACAAAAAGAGGCCTTCGCCTCGAAATATACAGATATGAAAATAAATTCTCGTTGATTTATGTACCCATCACATATACATTGAAGAGGGATGTCAGCCCATTAGACAACCATAGAGGAGAATGAATCCCGCTTTGAAACAAATTGTCAAAGATGAGTTGTAGAAATTATTAGATGTAGGATTCATCTACCCAATATTGGATAGTCAATGAGTATCCCCACTGGTCATTGTTCCTAAGAAGAATGGAAAGTGGAGGATTTGTGTCGACTATCGGGAATTGAATAAAGCAACTCAAAAATACCATTTTCCTCTTCCCTTTATTGACCAAGTCCTTAACACATTAGCCGGGAAGAGGTTTTTCTCCTTCTTGGATGGGTTGAGTGGGTATAATTAGATCCAGATAGCTCCTAAAGACTAGGACAAGACCACTTTCACGAGCCCCTTGGGGACCTTTGCATACAAATTTCTTCCATTCGGCCTTTGTAACACACCTGCTACTTTCCAAAGGGAAATACTAGGGATCTTCTCTGATTTAGTCAATGACAATGTTGAAATCTAAATGGATGACTTCACTCCTTATGGGGATTCCTTCAAAGAATACTTGGAAAATCTGGAGAAATTACTTAAAAGATGAAAACAAATGCATGTTTCTCTTAGCACAGAAAAGTGTCACATGCTCATGGAAGAAGAGGTTGTGTTGGGACACTTAATTTCAACATTAGGGATCTGGGTTGATCCTGCCAAGGTAGAGGTAATATTACATTTTCCTACACCTAAGACACCAACACAGGTTCGCAGTTTCATTGGTTATGCATGCTATTATAGACATTTCATAGAAAAAAATTCTAAAATAACACACCCTCTTTTTCAGTTAATAACCAAAGATGCAGAATTTGTGTGGACAGATGAATGTGAGACCGCGTTTGGACAAATCAAAGAACTGGTCTGTAAGGCTTCGATACTTCGAGGACCAGATTGTAAGATTTTGTTTCATATTTCAACCGATGCTTATAACATGACAGTGGGAGATGTTTTGGGACAGAGGGAGGACAAGAAACCATACGCAATATACTACATTAGCAAGAACTTGACTCCAGCTGAACTAAATTATACGATAACAGAAAAGGAATTCTTAACAATCATTTATCCTATTAATAAATTCTGACACTATATTACAGGTTATCCAACTTTTCTGCACACAGATCATGCATCCATCAGGTATCTAATGAACAAACCTGTAATCTTGGGTCGGATCACGAGATGGTTATTATTACTGCAAGAATTTGATATCACCATCGTGGATCACCCTGGGAAGGATAATGTAGTTGCATATTTCTTGTCTAGATTAGAAAATGATACACAAGGGGAACCTGTAGAAGATAGTTTCCCAAATGAATATCTTTTTGCAATTTCTTCTCATGTTCCATGGTATGCAGATATTGCTAACTATCTTGCTACAGGAAAGGTGCCTCAACATTTTCCTTACAGGGAACAATGGAAGATCATCCATCACAGTGCTCATTACACATGGATTGAGGGATTCCTTTTTTTCACTGGGCCTGACCAACAAATATGACGTTTCATAGGAGAAGATGGTATTCATGATGTCTTGAAGGCTGCTCATGATGGTCCCTGTGGAGGCCATTTTGCAGATAAACTAATAGGTCACAAAGTGCTGCAAATGGGGTATTACTGGCCCACTATTTTTCAAGATTCAAGGAAGTATGTCCGAGGGTGTGATAGCTTCCAAAGAATGGGAAATCCTGGTAAAGCAGAAGAAATTCCCTTGAACCCCCAGGTAGCCCTTGAGCCCTTTGAAAAATGGGCCATTGATTTCGTGGGACCATTCAACCCCCCCTCACAACAGAAAGTCCATATTCTGGTCTACATGGATTATGTAACAAAGTGGGTTGAGGCGAAGGCAGTTGTAAAAGAAACCGAGCAGGTCGTTTCAAACTTCTTGTTCGAAGCAATTTTTTCTCGATATGGAGCCCCTAGAGAAATAGTCTCAGATGAAGGATCACAGTTCACATCACATATGATAGCAGGGTTAATGAAGAAATACGGGGTCAAGCAGAGGATAACAACTCCATATCATCCCCAAGCAAATGGTCAAGTCGAGAGCACAAATAAGGTACTGGAAAATATCCTCACAAAAACTGTAGCAAGTCATCGTCAATATTGGACGAAAAAGATTCCTGAAGCACTGTGGGCATACAGGAAAAATTGGTGAAATACAACGGGATTTTCTCCACATGAGCTTGTTTACGGAAAATCTCCTTTTTTTCCCATAGAGTTCAAAATTAAAACACTTAGAACAGCCCTGGAAGTAGGTTTGGATCTTTCAGAATCCAAAAAACATCGTCTGGAGTAGCTAAACGAGCTAGATGAAATTCAATTAGTGGTTGTCCAGAATACTGCTACAATCCAGGACCAATGTGCTAGATGGCATGACAGGTTTATCAAGAAGAAGACATTTCAAAAAGGGGATTGGCATTACTCTATGATCCCCGATTCAAGGATTTCAAGGGAAAACTATGCTCAAGGTGGATGGGGCCATAAGAATTTGACAAGGTATTTGACAATGGGACTATTAGATTGGTAACAATAGACGAGGCACATACTCCCCTGATAGAAAATGAACACTGCCTTAGAATATATCATAAACCAACTTCCAAAGCCTCCTTTGTCAAATGAATTTCTGAACAAACTGATTTGGAAATCATTAGTATAGAGGATCCTCCCTCTGCCCCCTCATCTTGAATAAAAAATAAATAAAAATAAAAAAATTTAATAAATTTGTGTTTTAGGTACCTTTCTCGATAGTTGAAATCAGCGAAGGCATCTCTGGAATTTCAAAAGAACACAACTTCTACAGTGGCCACTACTCCTATTTCCGCTACTCCAAGCTACTGCTACTTCGGTTGTCGCTACTTAGAGCTGCCACTACTCCTGTTGCTGCTACTCCAGATGACGTTATTTCAAAAAAAAAAAAAAAATGTCAATGTGTCCAGGTGCCATTACTTCAAAATCGTCATTGTATGCGTTGTCGCTACTCCTATTGTCTCTACTATGGTTTCCACTACTCCAGTATTTGCTACTCCGGGTGTTGTTACTTTAAAATCGTCGTTGTACCAGATGCCGTTACTCTGAGGTGTTGCTACTCCAGTCGCTACTACTCTTGGTTGCCACTACCCTCTGGTTGCCACTACTCTAGTTGTTTCTACTCCAGTCGCTACTACTCCAGGTGTCGTTACTTTAAAAATCGTCGTTGTACCAGATGTCATTACTCCGAGGTGCTGCTACTCCAGTCGTCGCTACTCTTGGTCTCCACTACTCTCTGGTTGTCGCTACTCCAGTCGCTGCTACTCCTATCGATGCTACTGTGGTTGCAGTTACTCCTCTACACTCCCACCAACATGGATACCGATATTTCAGCTGCCGCCATTTCCAATTTTGCAGCTCGATTCAAAGTTGTCACTCCATATTCCATGACTGCAGACGACGTTATTCCTGCGATGATGCTTCTCCATAATAGGTGAGTCACCAGGTACATCCTCAACCAACTTTAACGAATTTGAGTAATATTACACATGACATAGGCATTCGTGCCCGAGGACTGTCTTCACTTTAAGTTTGTGGGAGATTTTATGTCTTTTGCCAAAGAGTCATCATTACCCTCTTTAATCACACAATTTCACAATCATTACTCAAATATTTACGACGTTGTTGTACACATCGGGATTCTACACACCCGCCAAGATAATAAATTTGTTGCCATATCGTCTTCATTACTTACCTGCCACATCATTTAATTCTTTTTAAAAAAAATCCATGACTCTTTCCATAATACATTTTCTGCAAAATTGTTCTGCCTTCCATTTCTCCTGAACTGGTCGTCGGTACTCCTCGAGCAGGCACAGTCAACAGAACAAAATGGGTGGTGGAACAGTAAGATATGAGTCAACAAATACTACACAGGTCCGTCAAAATATGGAAGTCTGGAAAATTTTCCAGAATTCAGGTTGGGACGCATATTTCGAGAGGTTATAGGGATTTGATGCAGACATTACAACAGAATTCACCCAAAATATGTACGGCCACTCCTCCATGGTCCGTGGATTAAAAATCAAAGTTACAGAAGAAACCATTGCAACAACTAGTGGGTTGCCAATATCCGGTCAGCAATGGTTTGTCTAGAAAACACCACTCCCAGAATTTCCATAGTTGTTTCTGCGTGAAGGAGAAGAAGTAAAGCCGAAAGGGAAAGTATACAAACAGACTTCTTTGCCACCTCCATGGTCTAAGGTAGAATTTTTCTTCATAAGGTATGTGACATGCGAAGGTCGCCCCTCTACCATTTAAAAATATCATCTCAAATTGCTCACAGCTCCGTGTTTCCAACAACGCATAAACATGCCTTATTTTCTATGGAATAATGTTCATGAGATGGCGCGGGCAGCTCAGCGCTCGTGCCAACCACTCAAAACCCTCACAAATCATGGCCTTGTTAAGCTACTAGTTTTTCATGCACTATAGCAAACCCCTTTGATTTGGCTACAGTTCATAAGACTCTCGGAAGAGGAATTGACAGAACTTATCCTAAAAGTAGCAGAAACCCTAGCAGAGAGAGATGGGATGAGCAGGTTGGCAGAGCCTGCCGAAACTATTGTAGAAGGGAAGAGAATGGGTGCTAATACACAGGAATCATCCTCGGATGAAGATGCGGAAATAAGGAACCATCAGTGGAAGTTAGAGAAGTTGGGGGAATGAGGCAGGTCATTAACCTGGATTTAAAAGAAGAAGAAGCAGAGGGTTCTATTTCTCCAAACCCTTTTCCTGAACAAGAAAGAGATGTCGATACTCCCTCAACAGATGAACAAGAAAGAGATGTTGCTACTGCCTCAACATATGAACAAGAAAGGCACGCTGCTATTTTTCCCGTAGATGATCATGAGATGGATGTTGATACCCCTTTGTCTGACGAGCAGGAGAGTAATGTTGCTACTCCTCCAATATATGAACAAGAGGTGACTAACGTTTTCACACAAGAACCAGTGCCAGAACTTTCTGAAATTCATGTCTGTGAAGATGGTGTAGCTACTCCTCCCATCGATGAGTAGGTAATGACCGACGCTGTAACACAAGAACCAATGTCATAACAAGTCGTTCCTGAAAACTTTATTTTTGAAGACGCAACAGCTACTCCTCCCATCGATGAGCAGGTAATGATCAACGTTGTAACACAAGAACCAGTGTCAGAACAAGCCATTCCTGAAAACCCTATTTTTGAAGACACAACAGCTACTCCTCCAGTTTTTGAGCAAGAAATGACCAACATTGTTACACAAGAACCAACGTCAGAGCATGCTGCTCCCGAAAACCCTGAACTAGAGTTGGGTGCTACTATTCCAGGAGAAGTGCGAGTTAAACAAGAGCCAGGCATAGAGGCTATAGGAAATGAATCTCAGAATGAGGTTCCTCCTAGGGGATGGGCTAAAGATATTCCTGTCAAACAAGAATTTGTTGAATTTTGTGCAAGGAGAAGAACCCCTATCCAAGACCATTATAGGAAATCCTTTAGAGAAAGTCTGCAATTGAGAATTGAGAATGGCAAGCTAAATAAGCAGGTGCTCCTCCTGAAGAAATGAGCATGAAGATACAAAAGAATTCCCAAGGAAGCAGTGAGGAGAAATGTCAAGGAGACTATTTCGGTAGCTACCCAAACTATCGATACTCCCACAGTATCGGCAGCTACTCAAACTGTCTATACTCCCAGAGTAACAACAACTACTCAAGCTGAGTTTGTGTTGCATACAGTATATACTCAGACCGAGCCTATCTTGCACACCTCTATAGTACCAACAACCACTCAAACTGATCCTATTTTGCATTCTTCCAAAGTAACAACATCTGCTCAAGCTGAGCCATTGACAGATACAACTGAATATTAGGTAGTTTTGTTGAAATCTGAGATACAAAAGTGGAAGAAAACTGTAGCCCAGTTTCGGACAGGAGTTGTCCCTTCTTCAGTGCACCTAAGGACATCGAAAGACATAAGGGATCAGGCTGCTAGAGTCGTCGGTGACTATGAGGAAAAGTTGGAAGAAGAGAAGAACAAGGGTGATAAATGAAGGAAAAGATTACAAAGTTGGAGGCACAGATACAGAGGTTAAGAGATGACAAACATGAGATGTATGATATCACCCAGCAGGTAGTAATGTGATGCTCCCCTTCTCTCAGCTATGCATTGTTCCTTCATGAACAATATTTATTTTTCTGTCTAGAATGTATTCAACGGGAGATGGTTTATAATATTAAAGACCCCATGAAATTTCTTAGGACTTTGAAAAGTTATTACATCCTCACACAACATATCATGTGTGAACTTTACATGCACAACTACTTGCTAAGAGATGATAAAAAATTCAATCTGGTTCCTTATGTGGGATATGTCCAATTGAGGGCCTTCCTTTCCTACACCATTAACCGGGTGAAGTGGAAGAAGGAACTTGATTATTTTGAGGAAAATCAGGTGCATAGACCCCTTCAGGTTAGAATGGAGAACTTTCTAGTTACACAGATCATCAACAAACATAACTATTTCAGACAGATTCCCAATTGGCCACAGAATATGGAAACTCAACAACAACGATGTGTTGAGCTCTACATAAAACAATTGACCCATTGCAAGGAAGAGGCACTTGAAAACTATGACCAAAGATGGGCCTTATCACCACATGCTGTTAGAGAATGAGAAGCATTTGGGGCTCCCAATTTTTGTAGAGCCATGGAAAGAATATCCAAGTATATAGCATGTATGAGGTTATGTGTGGTTATATGGCTAGGTTTGAAATTTTCATTCCCCATCATCTGGATGCCACTTGATCAATATCAACCTGATTACAAGGTCCAGGGAGAATGGTGGAAGGATCTAATATTGACTAGGGGATATAAGTTTCCAGGGAGAGACATGGTTGAGGCATATGACATAGCAGAACTTCATGCCCAGCATCAAGATTCCAACCTAGTTCTACGAAAGCGACGGCCTACATGAGGACGTGCATGTGACTAAAGTTTGGGGGAGATGTTGGCCCATGAAATTGTTTGTTTTCTACCACCTTTTTCTATCCTTATTTACCTCCATTTCTATATTCCTTGAGCTATTGTGTGTAACCACAAGGGTAAGAATGCACCTCTATTAGGTCATTGTGTGTATTAGTTCAAAAACATTAGAGATTGGTTGGGGGTTTACCAAAGTGAATCACTAATCTCTGAAATCTTACAGGAACAGAGAAAATGCAGTCTGGAAAGATGATGCAATCAAGGACCCAACACAGTCTACGAGTTGAAGGTGCAAGAGAGGACCTATTCCATGGTCCAACATTAGGTTCTGTTAATCGGTTCAGCCTTTGTGTATTTTTAGGAAGAGTTGTTACCCTAATCTTGGGATGCTCTGTGCTCCATGAATTGTATAAAAGGCCGAACAGATATAGAGAAGGATTAGGTATTCATTTAGCTAGCTAAAAGTTATCTTTTATCATTATTGCAACTTATGTAATCCCATTTTATTTAATGAAAATCGAGTTTCTTCTGAGTTTTTGAGTTTTCATGACAGTTAGTTCACCGCAACCCTAATCAGGGAGTTGGGCTCTCTCTTTTGATCAGGTGTTATCAGCCTATGATACAGATTTGTTGTGGTTTTGTGTGGAATCTGTTAGATCTCTGTGTTTTTCTTAATTTACAGTTTTCCTGCTTCATTTGAATGTTATAGTTATTTATGTTTCATCATTAGCAATCTAGTCTCTATTGTCTATGTTACTGCAATGATTGTTTACTTGCATGATCAATATTGAAAGAAGAATGGTCTGCACATACAATTCATGGTAGCCTGTAAAACATTCAGACCCATGAGTTGAAAAATTAAATGTATTAAGTGGTAAATCTAGACAATATATAATACATGAAAACCTCCAAAGACACCTAGCAGACGAGTACAAAAGAATCATCCTTCAAATCAGATTATCAGAAACAAAGATGAAGGAGTTGAGACTAGAAGAAGAATCCCTTCACCAGAACAAATGCACCTAGCACTCTCATCTATGATTGAACCAACCTGTTTTGAAGAGACCAGCAAGGATGAATTTTGGAATAAGGCCATGGATGAAGAATTGGATCAAATAGAGAAAAATGATACTTGGGAATTGGTTCAAAGACCAAAGGATAAGAATGTGATCGACACAAAGTGGGTGTTACACGTCAAAATTGCTCAGCTGGATGAGTGTCGCATTATCCCTCTCAATTGTCGTAAGTGTCGCATCAACTTTCGCAAGTGTCGCAAGTTGGTCACTAGTGTCACAAAGGATGTTCGGACATACTGTCATGATAACGACACTAAGGAGACACTTATAACATCTCACATGACTGATTTGAAGGAGGAGAACTGATCTACTAAAGTCAAACAAGATTTTTCCACCTGAAAGCACCTCAAAAACTGAGTTTTGGAGAGGAGCGCTCCCCCTTACACTATCTCGAAGCGCCGACGCTCCCCATACACTGTCAGGGAGCGTTATAACACTTCTCAGCCCTTTTGAGGGAGCGTTATAGATTTTGAGGGCGCTGGCGCCCCCTAAAGCTTACTCAGGGGCACTACAACACTCTGATGGCCCTTTTGAAGGAGCGTTATAGATTTTGAGGGCGCCAGCGCCCCCTCAAGCCTATCAGGGAGTGCTACAACGCTCTGATAGCCCTTTTGAGGGAGCGCTACCTATTCTGGGCGGTTGTTAAGCTGTTGAGTGGTATGGGGGAAGCATCTTTTCATTCTTGGAAGGCAGTTGGATTCGAATCCCTAGTCCAACCATGATCCTAGGGCAGGTCCTCAACTGAAGGAGGAAAATCCTCACCTTCCCCAAGGATATCTCAAGTGGTTGAAGCCTCTCCAAG
>ML787327.1:275489-296754 GCA_009831015.1 Picea engelmannii
TATATAAACAAGCTTTCTAATGGTGAAAGAAAAGAGGCAAATTAGAGAATGTCAAACTTATGATCTCATAAGTGAGACAGGGCTGCAAAATAGAGAATGTCAAACTTATGATCTCATAAGTGAGGACTGGAAGAAGAGAATCACACCGAACTTATGATCTCATAAGTGGTGTTGGAACATAGATGATTGAGAGGAAGAAATGTGTATGTGAAACTTATGATCTTGGAGGAAATCTGCAGTCAGCTAGAGAAGAACCATCAGTGCAGCTGTTGCTATCCAGGTTGTGGATCTTTCAGACAAGGGTTAGATGAAGAGGACTTGACGAAGTTGTCGCATTCGCATCTACGATTGTAAGTACTGCTGTCGTTATTCTCATTAATATGACAAGCTTGGCCTGTTTCTTTCTAGTTTGTGTCTAATGTTGTCCAATGTTGCATAAACTTATCATTTAATGGTAGATTTGTTTTCAAGCTAATGTCAATAGAGTAGGAAGTGGTCGTATCTTGGTTTTCCCACAACCCTCAACGAGGAGCAAAAGATTGGAGCGTAACTCAGAGCGTGCAGGGACAAACGTCGATTAAAAGGTACCTCTATCATCCCTCCTTCTCATGCATTAGGCTTAGATAGATTCGAAATAAATTCAGTGTCCATGATAAGCACTTTTCTGTCTAGGGTTAAGGTCAAGCCTTAGAGGTCGATCTACTTGTCCGCAGGCAGATTTTCCTACAACAGTGGGTATATAGGAATAAATTGAATGAAGATGGATAGGTTACAAGGAACAAAGCTAGATTGGTATGTAAATGATATGCACAAGCTGAAGGAATCAACTTTGAAGAAACATTTTCCCAGTTGCCAGAATGGAAGCAATCTGATTGCTTTTAGCTTATGCATGCTCCAAAAATATTAAAGTGTATTAGATGGACGTAAAATCACCTTTTCAGAATGGGAAAATTGAAGAAGAAGTCTACATTGAACAACCATAAGTATTTCAGTTGTCAGAGAACGTAGATTATGTGTGTAAATTAAAGAAGGCCTTGTATGGTCTAAAACAGGCTCCTAGAGCATGGTACTCTAGACTGGATAAATATCTACAGTAGACAGAGTTCAAAAAAGGAAGTGTAGACAACAACCTCTACATCAAGGTAAGTCAAGATAGTATTTTATTAATTGAAGTTTATGTTGATGATATTATTTTTGGTAGTGATGATGGTAGGTTAAGCCATAAATTTGCAAAGGACATGCAAAATGAATTTGAAATGTCATTTCTTGGAGAACTATCCTTATTTCTGAGACTTCAGATATGTCAAAACCACCAAGGAATTTTTATTTCTCAAACCAAGTATATCAAAGAAATGATAAAGAGGTTTGGAATGGAAGATTGCAAACCAGTTATCACTCTCATGCAAACCAATTGTAAGGTAAGCAAAGATGATGATTTAAAGTCTACAGATCAAAGGCAATACAGGTCAATGATTGGTAGCCTACTATATGTGACAGCATCCAGACCAGATGTAATGCAGGCAATTGGATAGGTGGCATGATTTCAAGCAGTACCAAAGGAATCACATGCATTAGCAATGAAGAGTATTTTCAGATATCTCAAAGGAAAAAAAGATTTTGTATTATGGTATCCGAAAGGAAAGGATCTATCACTTATTACCTACATAGATGCAGATTTGGTAGGTTGTATTGATGACCGACGAAGCACCAGTGGAGAAACGTTCTACTTAGGTGAGTGTTTAGTATCATGGCTAAGCAAGAAACAATCATCATTATCTGTATCTACAGTCGAGGCAGAGTATATTGCAACAGAAACATGTTGTACACAAGTTCTTTGGATGAAACAAACTCTGATAGATATACAGGTTGAGTATGATGAGCCCATTCCAATCTATTATGACAATACAAGCGCCATCAGTATCTCAAAGAAGCCGATGATGCAATCCAAGACAAATCACATTCCAATCAAGTATCACTTTTTATGGGAACAGGTTGCAGAAAAGAACATCAGAGTTGAGTATGTGGGCACAAAAGAACAAGTGGCAGACATCTTTACAAAACCACTTCCATGGGAATCCTTTGAGTATCTTCGCTAGAGACTTGGAGTTATTTCTACTCCAAAATGAATGATTTTGAATGCTTATCTTATATGTCTTAGATGTACACGAGGAAGCACCATAAAGAGGACAATTCAGTCAGGGGGAGAAGCACCGGATGGAAATATACCTTTGCCATTGATGACAAAGGGGGAGAGATTTATCAGATGCAAAGGACAGAGGCATGGTTCCAGGGGGAGAAATGATCACAGAGATGCAGAGGACAGAGGCATGGTTCTAGGGGGAGCATGAGTGATATGATTTCAGTATTGCATCAAAGTGTTTCCATCAATGCCAAAGAGGGATATTGTTGATTAAGGTTGGTTGTCATTGATGTCAACCCTTGAAGAAATCTCGGTAGCACAAAGGTTTGGGTAATGGACCCAAGTGTTTTTGATGTAAATATGACTCAATATTGTCTTGTCATGGTTGATAAGAATTACAAATGGATGAACTCCAAAGTGGTTCCATTATGGTGAAAACCCTCACGGGAAGACGCTTTGTAGATTGAGTTATCCTAGAAGTATGGTTAGAGAACCCATGCTTAATTATGGAATAATAATATGAATGTTAGTGAATTTGTCAGTGAAACTATCCTATATGGATAGTGCTTGTCATGCCATTTCCGGTGGTATGTGGAACGTCACATAACTCCTCACGGTTAGAGAATTATGGCCATATGAAGTTGAAGAACCCTCATGAGTCATATAGAAGCCCCCAAAAGTCAAGTGCTTGTAAAAGAAATTATTTAAATACTAAAGTAAATGCAGAACTCCCTAAAATAAGGAAAGTGTAATGCTACATGAAAGTATAAATGAGAGGCAAATCTCTCTCATTTAATCTCACTTGAATATCATTGAATACTTATTTTTGTGAAAGGTTATTTGGGCAGGTATTATTGATAGAGAAAATTTGCGGCAAAAAAACTGTAGCAGAAAAAGTGCGGCAGAAAAAGTGCGATAGAAAAAGTGCGGAAGAATAATCGCGGCAGAAAAATCGCAGCAGAAAAATCAAGGCAGAAAAAATCACAGCAGAAAAAGTGTGGCAGAAAAATCGTGACAGAAAAAGTGCGGCAGAAAAATTGTAGCAGCAACATGGTTGTGGTCTATTTATGAGAGATATGGCACATCTTGTTTGAGGTATGTTTTGTGAGATAGATTGTATCTCTTGAGATGGTATTGGATGTTCAGTATTGTTGCATATATCAGATTTATTGAGGAATACAGTTTGTATTTTGTTGTTGGTATTTGGAATATGGGTATTAGTCTTTTGGTTGTGATGTGTTATCGAAGTTGTTGGTTTAGCTTGAGGCTACATAAAAGTGAGGTTGTGGCACATGGTTTGATGTAAGGGTTTATGGTATTTGGTTTATGGATAGAGTGATGAATTGTTAGATAACGTTTGATGGTTATATTCATGTATGTCTTTGGTATATGGTTGAGGTACATGTTGGGTACATGGCTGAGACAAGTATTTGATGAGTTGGCACATACATGAGTTGTATATTTGATGAGTTGGCACATACATGAGGTGTATAGTTGATGATGTTGGTACATATTGAGGAGTCAAGGTTGATGCATGGTACATGCTGGTTCAGGTTATTGGTACAAGTTGTTTGGTGCAGGTTGATTGGTACAGGTTGTTACAGGTTATTGGTACAAGTTGATAGTGACAGGTTGATAGTGGAAGTGGTTTATTCGGTGAAAGTGACAAGCTATCTACATTTGGCATTTATATTTCAGGGTGGTTGGACAGGGCAAGGACAGTTGGTTGTAGCCACCTTCTGGTTGTAGCCAAAGAACTTAGGGGGTTGTAGCCTCCTTCTAGTTGTATCCAAAGATTTGGGGAGTTGGAGCTTCCCTCGGGTTGTAGCCTGAGAAACTAGGGGGTTGGATACTCCTTCCAGTTGTAGCTATAAAACAAAGGAAGTTGGTGCTTCCAATGAATGTAATTCTTCAATACATATAAGAAAAAACATTTTGTGGTTTTCTCCCACTTTTGGTTTCCACGTAAAAGCACTGGTGTATTGTGTATGTGTATGATTGCTCATTTGTTCATTGTTTATTTACTATGAAATTATTGGATGATAATGCTACACTGATATTACACTTGCATTATATGGTTAAAAAGAATTAAATTTCTCTGTTATTGATTCACCCCCCCCTCTCAGTAATCCAACATTGTCATCTTTATGGTGCTTCCTCGTGTAAATATAAGACATATAAGATAAGCATTCAAAAGCATTCATTTTGGAGTATAAATTACTCTGAGTCACTGGCGAAGATACTTAAAGGATTCCCGTGGAAGCGGTTTTGTAAAGATGTCTGCCACTTGTTCTTTTGTGCCCGCATATTCAACTCTGATGTTCTTCTCCGTAACCCGTTCCCGTAGAAAGTGATACTTGATTGGAATGTTCTTCGTCTTGGAGTGCATCACCAAGTTCTTTGAGATACTGATGGCACTTGTATTATCACAATAGATTGGAATGGGCTCATCATACTCAATCTGTATATCTGTCAGAGTTTGTCTCATCCATAGAACCTTTGTACAACATGTTACTATTGCAATATACTCTACCTCGGCTGTAGATAAGGATACTAATGATTATTTCTTGCTTAACCATGATACTAAACACTCACCCAAGTAGAACCCTACTCCATTGGTGCTTCGTCGGTCATCAATGCAACCTACCCAATATGCATCTGTGTAGGCAATAAGTTATAGATCCTTTCTTTTTGGATACCATAATCCAAACTATTATGTTCCTTTGAGATATTTGAAATCCTCTTCACTGTTAATACATGTAATCCGTTTAGTCCTGCTTGAAATCGTGACACTTGTCCAACTGCCTGCATTACATCTAGTTTGGATGTTGTCACATATAGTAAGCTACCAATCATTGACCTGTATTGCCTCTGGTCTATAGACTTTGAATCATCGTCTTTGTTCAACTTGTAACTAGTTTGCATAGGAGTGGTAACTGGTTTGCAATATTCCATTCCAAACCTGTTTAGCATTTCTCTGATATACATAGTTTGAGAAATAAAAATTCCTTGGTTGCTTTGACGTATCCGAAGACCTAGAAAGAAGGATAGTTCTCCAAGTAATGACATTTCAAATTCATTCTTCATATCCTTTGCAAATTTCTGGCTTAACCTATCATCAGTACTTCCAAAAATAATATCATCAACATAAACTTCAATTAATAAAATACTATCTTGAGTTACCTTGATGTAGAGGTTGTTGTCTGCACTTCCTTTTCTGAACCCTACCTATTGTAGATATTTATCCAGTCTAGAGTACCATGCTTTAGGAGCCTGTTTTAGACCATAGAAGGTCTTCTTCAATTTACACACATAATATGCGTTCTCTGACAACTGAAATCCTTCTGGTTGTTCAATGTAGACTTCTTCTTCAAGTTCCTCGTTCAGAAAAGATGATTTCACGTCCATATGATACACTTTAATATTCTTGGAGCATACATAAGCTAGGAACAATTGGATTGTTTACATTCTGGAAACTGGAGAAAATGTCTCTTCAAAGTCGATTCCTTCAACCAGTGTGTATCATTTACATACCAATCTAGCTTTGTTCCTTGTAACTTGTCCATATTCATTCAATTTATTTCTGAATACCCACTTTGTGCCAATCAGATTCTTATCCTTGGTGGCCTCTTCAAAACTTTTTGGTTCAATTGTAGATGAGAGTGCTAGGTGCATTTGTTCTGGTGAACGGATTAGTCTTCTAGTATCAACTACTACATCTTTATTTCCGATAATTTGATCTGAAGGATGATTCTTTTGTACTCGTTGGCTAGGTGTCTTTGGAGGAACTTGTTGAACTTTCTCTTCTACTTCTGTCTGATCCTCTTCATATTATTTTCCTAGACAACACTTTCCATTTCCAATTTCACTTAGTACATATATGTTGCTTGAAGTTATTGCAGTTGTTTCAATCAATTTTCCTGAACCTTATTTTCTTATCTCACACTTTTGTGAATCGAAAGTAACTTTATGACCTTGGTCACACATTTAACTCACACTTAGAATATTATTTTTCATATCCTCTACTAGTAGAACATTTTCTTCCTTGGTATTCTTGTTTCCAATTCTGACTGTGTCTTTTCCAATGATTTTAGTTGAATCGTCATTTCTGAAGGAGACTGATCCATCTATTTCTTTTCTTAATGTAAGAAACCTATATTTATCACCTATCATGTGTTTTGAACAACCATTGTCAACATACCAACCACGTTTCTTCTGCTTAGCTTGTAGAGTGAGTGTGCATTCTTCATTGCTATATTGATTCTGCTTTCTTATCCATGTTCTCTTCTGAGGTTCCTGTCTGTGACTATTGTTGTTCTGTTGTGGTTCTCTAGGAGGAACTGTCATTATGCAATCTTTGTCCATGTGTCCAAACTTGTTACACTTGTAGCATTCCACTTCAGTGCTCAATGATTCCAACCTGTTGTAACTTCTTCTTTGTGTTTCACTAGGCCTTCTTGGATAACCCTTTTGTGTATGACTTTCAAAGTTGTTTATGTTCCTGCTGTTAGCTCTACAATTCATAGCTTTATGTCTGAAATTATTATATGCATAACATAAACCAAAAAATATAGTTTGATACCTAGGAATTGAAGATCTTTTGAATCCTTATTCTTCCTTAGGCCTATCTATCGGTTGTTGATTATGAAATCTGAGTCTTCTCGGTGGAGGAGTGTCCCTATAATATTCCTTGTAGATCTTCATACCCCCTTTGATTGTTTCTACATAGATTTTTGGATATGTTTCTTTCTCTGTTGTTTTGGAGATTGATCCATTTTCTATCTGATTGTATCCAAGTCCGAACTTGTCATGATGAGGTTTTTGACTACTGATAATGTCATCCAAAAATTTTGAGTTGTTCTGCATATTTTTCTTTTGAATATCCTTTATTAATGTGACAATATCTGCTTCCAAATTTCCAATGATCATGTCTCTTTCATCTAGTTGTTCTTTAAGTGCTTCTTCAACTCTTTTATCTTCTTCTATTTGAACCTTCAAAATTGTTATCATTTCTCCTAGTTCCTAAGTGTCTTGTTTCTTGTCTTGTTCCACTTGTAGCTTCTTATTTTTCTTCTTTTCTCTTTTTATAACTTCTATGGCACACAACAATTCTTCTCGGTAGTCAACTTCTTCCTCTTCATATTCTTCTTCGATGTCTTCTTTTTCAGAGTCTTCTACTGCCATGGATATAACTTTTTTTGTCTCACTTTCATTGACTTCATCTTCATCTGATGATGATATGTCTTCTTTTGTGCATAAGCTTTTCTTGAAAACTTTCTGTGGTTCTTTTGCCTTTATATGTTTGTTTGTTATTTGAGTAATCTTCATCATTCATCTTCTTTTTCTTATGAGGAAATTTGATAGAAAAATGACCAATACCATCACAATTAAAACAAATCAAAAGAAAGTTACCTTTATATCTGTTATTGGTTCCCTTGTTCAATCTTCTGACAAAGTTGACCATTTCTTCATCATCTTCTGAGATGTCACTACTACTGCTATGTTATTTCTCCTTTTGATTTCCCTTTTGCTTTGACCTTTTGGATGCTTTGAAAAATGTTTCTTTTATATCTAGATTTTCCTTTTCATTTCTCGTTTCATATGTTGTGAAGATTCCATGTAGTTCGTCCATGCTTATTCAGTCTAGATCTGCTCTTTCTTCTAGTGTTGATATATTCAGATCAAATCTCATAGGGAGAGATCTTAGTACCTTTTGAACAATTACAGATTCTTTAATTTATTCTCTCAATCCTATGATTGCATTTAATGTTTCATTGACTCGTAAGAAGTAAGCTACAATATCCTCATCTTCCTTCATATTTAGTTGTTCAAACTGACCTCTGTAAGTTTGAAGCTTTGTTGTTTTGAGTCTTGAATCTCCTTCATAAATATTTTGAAGCTTGTCCCAAATCTCTTTAGCGGATTTACAATGTATAAATTTGGTGTAAACCGATTCACAAAGACCATTCAGAAGTGCATTTGTGGATTTGGAATTATTTTACCTGAGTTTTATTGCTCTTTCATTTGTCGACGAAATTGTTGGTTCTTTGTATCCATATACAATTGATTGCCAAATTTCAAATCTCTATCCCTGTATATATGTTTTCATCCTTATTCTCCAAAATGCATACTTATGTCCATCAAACTGTGGTATTCCATTTTTATACATGTTGTTGCTCTCCATGATCTACCTTTCAGTGGTTAAACTGATTTCTGAAAGAACCTTCTCTGATACCAATTGTTGAATTACTGAGAGGGGGGTGAATCAGTAATAGAGCAATTTAATCATTTTTAACCATATAATGCAAGTGTTATATCAGTGTAGCATTATTATTCAATAATTGTAAAGTAAATAAACAATGAACAAATGAGCAATCATACACATACACAGTACACAGTGTTTTTACGTGGAAACCCAAAGTGGGAGAAAACCACAGACTGTTTTTTCTTATCTGTCTTAAGGAATTACATTCATTGGAAGCACCAACTTCCTTTGTTTTCCAGTTGCAACTGGAAGGAGGCTCCGACCCCCTAGTTTCTCAGGCTATAACCTAAGGGAAGCTCCAAATATCCAATTCTCTGGCTACAACCAGAAGGAGGCTACAAACCCCTAAGTTATATGGATACAACTAGAAGGTGGCTACAACCACCTATCCTTGCCCCATCCAACTGCCCTGAAATATAAATGCTAAATGTAGACAACCTATCACTGTCACTGAATCAACCACTGCCACTGTGAACCTGTCACTGTCAACTTGTACCAATAACCTGTAACAACCTATCCCAATCAACCTGCACCAAAAAACCTGTACCAATCACCTAAACCAACATGTACCATGCATCAACCTTGACTCATCAAGATGTACGAACATCATCAACTATACACCTCATGTATGTGCCAACTCATCAACTATACAACTCACGTATGTGCCAACTCATCAACTACTTGTCTCAACCATGTACCCAACATGTACCTCAACCATATACCAAAGACATACACCAATATAACCATCAAAAGTTATCTAACAATTCATCACTTTATCCATAAACCAAATACCATAAACCCTTACATCAAACCATGTGTCACAACCTCACTGTTATGTAGCCTCAAGCTAAACCAACAACTTTAGCAACACATCACAACCAAAATACCCATACCCATATGCCAAATACCAACAACAAAATACCAACTGTATCCCTCAACAAATATGATATATGAAGCAATATTGAACATCCAATACCATCTCAAGAGCTAAAACCTAGCTCACAAAACATACCTCAAACAAGATGTGCCATGTCTCTCATAAATAGACCCCAACCATGTTGATGTCATGATTTTTCTGCCACACTTTTTCTGCCGCGATTTTTCTGCCGCATTTTTTCTACCGTGATTTTTCTGCTGTGATTTTTCTGGCGTGATTTTTCTGCCGCACTTTTTTTGCCACGATTTTTCTGTTGCACTTTTTCTGCCACTATTTTTCTGTCACACTTTTTGTGCCACAATTTTCCTACCGCACTTTTCCTGCGACACTTTTTCTACCACACTTTTCCTGCCGCACTTTTTCTACCACACTTTTCCTACCACACTTTTCTCTATCAATAATACATTCCCAAATAACATTTCACAAAATAGACATTCAATGATATTCAATAGGTTCAAGTGTCATTAAATGAGAGAGAATTTCCTCTTATTTATACTTTCATGTAGCATCCCACTTTTCTTATTTTAGGGAGTTCTCCATTAACTTTATTATTTAAATAATTTCTTTTGCAAACACTTTGACTACTTTGACCTTTTGGGGCTTCTAGATGACTCATGAGGGTTCTCCAACTTCATATGGCCATAATTCTCTCACCGTGAGGAGTTATGTGACATTCCACATACCACCAAAAATGACATGACATGTTCTATCCATGCAGAATAGTCTTACCTGCAAATATATCAAAACTCATACCATTATCCATCAAACAAACTTGGGTCCATTACCCAAACCTTTGTGCTACCGGAATTCGCTATTGGACTTTCTTCAAGGGTTGACACCAATGACAACCAACACAATTAATCAACAAATAAAATACAATGTTTTTGTACTAGGAAGAAGAAGAAAATTTATAATGAATTTTTACCAAGGGATGTTGCAAATATGTATCCTCATTTTCAGCTAAAGGGTGTTTTGTTATGTCTGTAATCTAATTTACTCCAAGGACTCTGCAGTTTGATTCAACTAATAGTTTTTCCAAACCTTTTCCTTTGATCATTTTTGTTGGTTTTATTTCTAGATCATATTCATGGATCTTTGCTATCCATTTACCTATTTTTTCATTTGTGTCAGGATGATTAGAATCTCTTTCATTGTGTTGCTAGGAACATATGCAATTATTATTGAATGAAGAACATAGAATCTAAAATATTTCATAGCTTTCACCAATGCATAAGAATGATTTTCCATTATATTATATTTCAATTCTAAATCTCTCAAACTTTTGTTGAAAAATACAATTGCGTGTTCTTGTTTTTATTCATTCCTTTATAAGAGGACAATAACAATAGTGTTATCAGATGGAAAGGAAAATATGAGAAATTCCTTAGAATAGTCTGGGTTGGCCAACACTGGTGCTTCTCCAAAATATTGCTTTATTTTATCAAATGATTATCTAGCTTCTAGGGACCACTTAACCTCATTATCCTTTTTAAGCATATCAATTAAATCCTTCACTACCTCAACAAAATTAGGTATGAATATTCTAAAAAAATTATTTTTCCAAGGAAGGATTGTATCTCCTTCTTATTCCCTTGTAAACTGATAACTTGAATTTCTTCAATGCATTGAGAGTCAATCTTGACTCCATCCTTTGATACAATATGATCGAGTAAATTTCCTTCCTGCATAGAAAAATGAGATTTTTTAGGATTTAGTGACAAACCATATCTTTTTCATTTAATGAAAATATGCTTAAGATGTTTTAAATGGTTTTCATTTGATTTAGAAAAAATAGTAAGATCATCTAAATACATCACAACAAATTTGACCCCTTCTCCCAAAAATGTTATGTCCATTTCCCTCTGAAATGTCACTCCCGCATTCATTAGCCCAAAGGGAATTTTTACATACATGATCGTTCTCTGTGGTGTATTAAATGTAGTCATCTATTTGTCCTTTTCATGCACATCAATATGGTTATAACCTGAAACCCATAAATCATTGAAATTCGATTAGAACCAACTAGTTTTTGCAAAACATGGTCCATTTTAGGCAAAGGATAATTTTCTTTCAATGAAGACTTATTGAGGTTTCTAAAATCAACACAAAGTCTAATTTCACCATTATTTTTCCTAACATGTACTAAATTTGCAACCCAAGAAGAATATCTCAAAGGAACTAGAATTTGTGCATTCAATAACTTCTTAAGGTCATTTTCAATGACTAGGAATAGGTGCTCCAAGAGGATCTTGGTGGAGACCCACCTTTTCCAACTGGATCAAAACAATTTTTTGGCAACTTACTATTTTTAACAGTTTTTCGGTTCCTGAACTTTTGGGGCCATTTTGAGGGCCTAAACGAATATTTTTCATGATTAGGATCCTCAATGATAGCTCAAGGCTCTGATTGAGCCCCCTAAATGAAGCTCCTTATAATACATTTCCAACGAGCAATCATGAAGCCTAAACAGAGATCATATGCAAAAGTTATGACCCCGGGGAAGTTGATGTACTAACTTACCCCAATGGGGCCCACATGAATTTTGGCACTTCATCTCCTAGAATTAGGTTTTTGGATGTATACATTTTTGGAATTCAAGGTTATTGTAAAAAGGCCTTCAGAGCCTCATTTTACTCATATTCTTGCGAATGCACGTAGCCATCACATCTCTTCTCAGAGATAAGCTGCCACCAATCTAGAAAGCTTGTTTTCAATCAACATTTTATAGTTTTCAACATATTTTTTATTCTATATAAGCCAATTTTTATTGTATCTATGTTATTGTTCACTATGTCTTTGTGTTAATATCATAAATATGTGGTTTCATTTTGTTCTGCTCATAAATCTGAATCAGTGGTATCAGAGTAGTCTGCTCCTTGCCGTTTTTTTTAATGCATGTCCCCAACGTGGTCAGGGTATACAGAGTTGGGTCTTGAGCTTGTTTCTCTTGAGGAAAAATGTTCTCGCACTCCCATGAAACCATCCATGGTGGGAAAAAAGAAAGACAACGGGACATGAGATCCCTTCAAAATGTTGATAGAGGAATCCCTTGAGCGACAAATGAATGAGATGATGGACAAATTTTCACAAATTCTTCGATGGTTGCTAACAAGTGACGCATCCACCTCAAGAGGAGGCGCCACCCCCTTCAAGGTACAAATCAATTTTTATATTTCTATATTTTAAGGTAAAATAGATGTCGATATCGTAGATAAATGATTAAACCTTCTAGAAGGGAATTTTTTTGTCCACAACTTTTTCAATAGAGAACATATTACATTTGCACTCCTCAAGGCCATCCCCCATGTCAAACATTGGTGGGAGACTTTCTGTGAGCAAAAGGAAATAGAGAGTTCCACATTATTTGCAGCTGCATCCTCTTGGGGTTCATTCATGGATGTTATTAAGGAACATTACTACCTTGTTGGAGGTTAGGACAACTTGTATACAAGATGGACCACACTACGACGGAAAAGAGACCAAATAGTGCCAGACTTCACTAATGTTGTCCATACCTTGTGCACCAAGTTGGGTATCAAATATTATGAGAGAAATCTAGTGCTCAATTACCACGACGGTTTGCATAGATTCATTCAGACATAAATGGAGTTTTTGGACACCGCATCCCTATGCATGGCCTATCGATATGTCATCAAAATCGAGTAGAAGCTTAAACAAAAGACGTGACAGTTTGGGTCTGGAAACCCCTCACAACATAAGTAGATCAAGGGAAACACCAACCAGTAGAACAAAGGACAGAGAAAATTTGGGAAACCTCGGGACAAACATTCCAAGCCACAAGCAAATAAGGACAATGGGAAGACGAAGAAAGATATAGGGAAGTAGTTTGACTTCCATAAGAGCCCCTGGCATAATACTGTTGATTTCTTCTCAAAGAAATCATTGGTGGCTAAGAAAAAAGACTTTGAATCAGATGTGGGTTCTGACTCTCGGTCAGAACCAGAAAAGGGGAGACACATCATTGACATGTAACCCAATGCCACCATTTCGACCACCAAGATCCAACCTGGTGAACCTGATGAGTTATAGGAAGGCAAGCACCTCTTTCATTCACAGGTGTGGGTAAAAGGCACTCCGCTACACTTCATCATTGATAGAGGTAGCTAGAAGAACCTCATATCAGCAGAGGTCATCAAGCGGTTAGCCCTGCGGACAATGTCACACCTGTAACCTTACACCATTGTATGGCTCCATCAAGGAAGTGATATTTGCGCTAGTCAAGAATGTTTCCTTTTGTATGGCATCAATCCATTCAAAGATGAGTTATTGTGTGATTTTGTTCCCCTTGAAGTTTGTGATGTTCTTTTGGGAAAAACTTATTTATAGAAACATCATGTTGTATATGAATCTATGCCTCACAGTGTTATTATTACTTTGAACATGAAATTGTACAAGATACACGAGGTAGTCCCACCTAGTGTTATTTTCTTGATCTCTTCCAAGCAATGCAGGAAGGTCATTTCTCAAACTGGAAAGCTTGTCTTCTTCATGATTCACTCTCGAAGTGAGCAAAAAGTTGCAGCCACATCCATGGCCTTCGTGACTGACCTCTCCACACAGAAGAAGCAAGTGGATAAGGTCATGGAAGAACACAAAGACATATTCATGTCACCTACTGGGATACCTCTACACTGTCAGGTCAAGCATGCCATTGATTTGACCCTCGATGCACTGCTACCCAATGGGACAGTCTATCGCCACTCTCTGCTAGAAAATGAGGATATGAAGCATCAAAACCAAGAACTTCTCCACAAGGGTCACATTCGACCTAGCTCATCACCTTTTGGAATCCCAATCGTGTTGGTGCAGAAGAAAGACGAGACTTGGAGACTTTGCATTGATTACTAGGCCCTAAATAAAATCACAGTCAGGAACTGGTACCTGATTCCCCGAATCGATGATCTCTTTGATCAGCTCAAGGGGGGAAAATGCTTTGTTAAGATTGATCTAAGGTCTGGCTACCATCAGGTCCCAATAGAAATGGCATATGTATGGAAATATGCCATCAAGTCAAAATAAGGTCTTTTTGAATGGTTGGTCATTCCCTTTGGTTTGACAAATGCCCCAACGAATTTCATGAGGATGATGGACAATATCTTGCGTCCTTTCACTGATTCTTTTGTGGTGGTGTATCTATATGACATCCTCATCTACATCAAGACTTAGCAAGAACACTTGCAGCATATTTATCAAGTTCTTCACACTCTGTGGCAGCACAAGCTATATGCCAACTTGGAAAAATGCTCCTTCAGCATGGACAGGGTCCAATACCTAGGCTACATTGTTGAGGCACATGGTGTGCATGTTGATATAGCCAAGATCCAAGTCATTCATGGCTATCCATCCCCAACCACGCTCACTGAGCTTCGGAGCTTCTTAGGCCTTTCTGATTTCTATCGAAGGTTTGTGTTGGGCTTCTCCCATATTGCATGGGCCCTCATCCAAATAATCAAAGGTGATGTTAAGGAAAAAAAATTGTGGGGTCTATCCCAACAGAAAGCGTTTGATGATCTGAAGAAGCACTTGTGCTCTGCCCCAGTGCTTTCATTACTTGACCTGCAACAACCCTTTGAGATCGAGACATATGATTCAGACTATGCTATGGGCACGGTCATCACTCAACACGACCAACCTGTGGCCTATCATAGTGAGACACTATCAAATGTCATTTGTAATTACCCTAATTACGACAAAGAAATGTACTCCATTGTGCAAGCATGCCGCCAATGGAGGCATTACATTCTCAGGAAGGAGACAATCATCCATACTAATCATAAGTTGCTACAGTTCATGCAAACACAAGGAAACTTGCAAAATGACCTCCATCAAAAGTGGTCCACATATTTGCAGCAGTTCCATCTCAACATCAATTATAAAACAGGAAGTACCAACCGAGTTGTTGATTTCCTTAGTTGACCTCCAGTCATGACACTCACCACAGTTCTTGATTCTTGTGTCCATGAGAACTCCAGATGGCCCCACATCTATGAGATAGATCCTGACTTCGCCAAAACCTACCAGATGTTGGGAACAAACATAGTTGTCACCAATTTCAATCTTCAGAACAGGATGTTGTGCCATCTATGCCATCTATGTGTTCCATCAAACGAGCAAGTGAAGCTGATTTGGGAAGCCCACTACAGTTGGGTGGTAGGACACTTCGGTGTGGAAATGACAATGGAAATGTTGCAGCGACATTTCTACCAGTTGAAACTTCGACAGTATGTCAGCAAGTATATCTGGTCCTACACTTCCTACATTGTTGCCAAATCGACCATTAAGAAACAAGGCATGTACACTCATTTGTCTACTCCCAACAGGCCCTGGGAATCCATCTCAATGGACTACATGTTGGGCCTTCCATCCACCATGTGGGGAAACAACTTTGTTTTTGTGGTTTTGATCACTTTTCCAAGATGGCAATTATGGCCTCCTGCAAAAAGAGCATCACAGAGGAGGCCACTACCAAGCTCTTCTTTGAACAAGTGTGGGTACATTTTGGGATCCCACAAACCATTATCTTAGATCGGGACAGACGTTTCCTCAACACAGTTTGGTCGAGCCTCTGATCACTATTTGACACCAAGCTCACCAAGTCCACTACCTTCCACCTCCGTACAGATGGCCAAACCGAGGTCGTCAACTAGATGATCGTGCACATCCTTCATATGTACAATTCAAAGAAACCCCACACCTGGGATGAGATTATTCCCTATGTTCAACACAACTACAATGGAGCCATACATAGCTCAACCAGCCACAACCCCTTTTAGGTGGGGTTGGGATTTCAACCATTGGGTCCCATGGATGTTGCACTACCCCTTGTGGCCACCCAGGAAGACTCGTGGCATGCTCCAATTTGAGATGACAAAGCCACCCAATTCGTTGAGAGGATCCATCACATCGGCCAATATTTTTAGGATATTTTATAGAAGTCCAATGCCAAGTACAAGCAGCTCCATGATCAACATTGGGTGCCACACCAGCTTCAAGTGGGAGACAAATTTTAGTTGCACTTGAAAAAATAACATCTTACAGGGGCTTGTCGAAAGATTCGTCCACTTCATTATGGACCCTACACCATCACCAAGGTTATGGGTGAAAATTATTTTGATCTCAACCTTCCCCCATTCCTTGGTTTGCAGAACAATTGACACCAACAGAGCTCAACCTTGGTTGCATGGAACATGAATCCACTAATCATATCATGGAAAAATAGGTCAAGGGAAATCGCCAACAGAGGATCTTGCTTTATCGGGTTATCAAAGTAGGGCAGCTCCTGCACCAAGGCAAGTGGCTCACCCAGGGCCAAATTCAGTAAAACTTTTCTGATCTGATGGGGGCACTCAATGAAATGGATACCATTGCTTCCTGGGGGGGGGATTGATCCAGGAGGATCTCGGTGTCTACCCACCTAGTCCAACTAGATCAAAACATTTTTTTGGCAACTTACTATTTTTAGCAGTTTTTCGGTTCCTAAACTTCTGGGGCTATTTTGAGGGCCTAAACGACGTTTTTTCGCGATAAGGCTCCTCAATGATAGTTGAAGGATTTTATTGAGCCCCCTAAATGAAGCTACTTATAAATACATTTCCAACAAGCTATCATGCACCCTAAACGAAGATCGTATGCAAAAGTTACTAACTTACCCCAATGAGGCCCACATGACTTTCGGCGCTTGATCTCCTAGTGTTAGGTTTTTGGATGTCTAGGGTTTTGGAATTCACGTTTATTGCCAAAATTCCTTTAGAGCCTCATTGTACTCATATTCTTTCGAATGAGCGTAGTCGTCACATCTCTTCTCAGAGATAAGTTGCCACCATTCTAGCAAGCTTGTTTTCAGTCTGCATTTTACAGTTTTCAGCATATTTCTTATTTAATATAGGCCAAGTTTTAATGTATCTCTGTTATTTTTCACTGTGTCTCTATGTTAATATCATAAATATGTGGTTTCATTTCATTCCTCTCATAAATCCAGATCAATATGATAGGATTTACCTGTCTTAATTTTTGTCTGAATGGTTTAAATCCTACCTTCAATGGAATTTCGTGTTGAATAATGTTGGTGTCATAGGTCTTCATCTATTCATAAGACCAAGAAAATACTTCAATAAATTCTTTGAATAAATTGATATACTTGACCTTCTGATCAGCGGGAATAAATTTGGAAAGTTTTATATGCCTTGGTTCTTTCTCACTCCTGATATTGTGATCTTCTACTTCTTGTCTTTTAGGATGAACAGTGGGTTTTGTAGAAATATCATCTTTGTCAAAAAAAATCTCTAGAGGCACCAATCTCTTTGGAATATGATTATTTCTTAGCACCATCATTTTATGATTAGCAATCATATCTTGAAATTTAGGGTTAGTATGACTATATTTATTCATTTGTTCATTGTTTTGGTCATCTTCCTGACCAATATGAGTTGCTAAAAAATCATCAATCATTTCCAAACAAATCTGATCTGTTGGTCATGTTCAAACACTTGCCAATGTTTGACATTCTCAGGTATTGAAGGTATTTATTTCATTTCAATTTCATAGGTTTGGCACTTCAGGAGGTCTTAAATTACTTTTTGCTATAGCTAAAGAATCAACTTGTTTATTTTATTTTTTGGGAATTGCATGAATATTAAAAGTAAAAAAGAAATTCTCAATTAAGTCCCGAGCACAATTTCTGTAGGATCTCATCCTAGTATGTTTAGGTTGATAAACTTTTCTTATTTTATTAACAATTAATTCTCCATCCCCATAGACAATAAGATTTACAATTTTCATTTTCCTGACGACTTCTAAACCTAGCACTAAAGCTTCATATTCACAAACGTTATTCGTTGAATCAGTTTCAAACTGTAATCTAAAAGAAAATGGAAAAAGGTTGCCATAAGGTGAAATTAGAAGAATACCTTCTCCATCAACTTCTCAAGAGGAATCTCCATCGAAGTACATTTTCCACATTCCCTCTTCAGGATTATTTTCATTCAAAGAAATATTAACAGTTTATGTACACTTTTCTAGTTCATCATTTACAGATAAGGTGAAACAACGCAAATCTTGATCTTTCGAGTAGAAAAGATAATTATTAGGGTGTTTAGGATCACTAAAGTGTAAGTAAGTTTGGTTTCCCTGTAAAGTCTCCTGGTCTCTCCACCAAAGATTGGGATTGTGGCATAAGTCGTGTCCATTGGCAACAAGCCACCTAGTTTACTTTCCCAAGATCTAGATAAAAGCATCCCATAGTTGACAGGCACATCTATCACAACTATATCAATCAAAATACTTTTTATGGGTATTTTGGCTAAGTGAACTACCAGATCTTTAATCATCCCTAAACATCTAAAATTTCTTGCATAAAAGGAATACAAGTCATGATATGGTCTTGTTATTTGTAATCCTAAATTCTCCATAACTATTTTTGGTATTAGATTGTGAGAAGCTCATGAATCTAGCATGCAATTATGTAAAAGATGTCCATGGACTTTTAAAGAGATATAAAATCGGGCTATTGATTCTCCTCTTTCCTCAATGTGAGGACCAAACATTACAGTAGGCCTTTCATCTTGTAAGTTTAATGTGTCTGGTTGGGTTGCTGCAATAGAGAAGTCAATCATTTTCATCACTTGTCTTTTGTAAATTGGATTTTTCGCAATTTCTAACAAAAGGATTGGGATTCCGATCTTATTAACTTCATGTTTCAGATTAAAAGAACTGCTTGTTTTTTTTGTTTCTTTTGGTTCAGTATATTCTTTCTTTATAACTCGTGGATCATATTTTTGTTTGGGGGATGTGATTTATTTACCTTTGTCTTTATTTTTTATTTTTTTTTGGTTGACCTTGATTACTCATTTTGGTTGTATTTTCATTGGTTCTTTGTCTAAGGTCATATTTTCTATGTAATTCAGTTTGTAATGCATTTGAGAAGGATATATATTGAGATGATGATGAATCATGATGATTATTATTACCATATTCATTGAAATATGAGTTAGAGATTAAATATTTTTCATAATCATACTGAACCACATACACTTCACGAGGATCACCTTCCATCATATTAATCTCCTCATCAATATTCTCAATTTTATCTTCTTCAAAGTTATCAACCAAATTTTCATTTTTTTTTGTAGGAGCTTGTATAGGTTAATCTTCATTTCTCCTTTCTCTCTGCAAAACCTGGGGAGGATGAAAAGGTCTTCTAAACTAATTTTGGTTTCTAATGTCAGGCCTTCTTCTCTATGTTTCCATACTAGCCAGTTTATTTGATATATCATTGATAATTTTGGACATCTCTTTAATTTTATCCTCCTGATTTTTGTTAGTACCATATGTATCAACTTGTTCTTTTTGTTTTCTTATTTCTCTTTCTCTTTCTCTTTCTCTTTCTCTTTCTCCTAATTCATTTCTAACTCTAGATTTTACTGATGCAATCATGTTGTATTCAATTTCTACTACATCATATTGCATACTAGTTAAGGTGGTGGATATCCTTTCTCTAATAAATAAGGCAAAGTCGGGATCAAAAGAGCCTACAAAAGTGACTTTTGTTGTTGGTTGTGATGGTTTGACATATGTAGGGATTTTATTATAAATTTTATTAAATATCTTGATGAAATATGAGACATACTCATTTTGTTTCTTTTTAACATTCCCAAACTCGGTCAAAAAATATAAGTGATCTTTCTTTTCACCCCATTGTCTAAGGAAAGCAAATTCTAGAGAATCCCAAAAATTTATGGAATTAGGGGGAAAACCCTTAAACCATGTCCTCACTTCACCCTCAAATGTCTGAACAAAAATCCTCATATATACATCTTCATGTTCTAAACCTTGATTATTGGTGAAATAATCAAATGTTGCTAAATGTTCGAGAGTTGTAGTCTCGCCCTCCCCATTAAATCTAGGAAGTAGCTTTAGATAAGTATCAGGAAAATCATGAAGATTTGCTGAAAGATTTAAAGGAGCATATCTAGCAATAACTTTATTGAAAACTCTTGGTGGAGGAGGAGGAGTTGGTTGTTGTTGTTGTTATTATGGTATTTTCCCTGCCATAATTAGGAACTCAAGTATGAACTAAGAGTTCTCAAGAAAAAGGAGATTGATGTAAGTTTTGAGAAGCTCTCCTTCTTCAAGAGGGTTTTCTGGAAAAGAAGTTTGAGGGATCTCTAAAACTTCCCTTTTTGGACTTAAAAAGGAAAAATTTGGGGTTGTAGACCCAAAAAAAAATCTTCAGGAGATTCCTTTAGGGAAAGATTTGGAGAATTCTTAGGTGACTCTCTCGTATAAATATGAGGAGACTCTTCAGTGGAATGCATTTGAGAAACTACATTAGAGTATTTAAGAGCAAGTTTTATATACCTTTCAGGGAAAAAATTTATGGAGTCTATTGTAGATACTTTCAAGGGTGGTTTTGGAGAACTTGGAAGAGGTTCTTCCAGAGATGAATGCAGATATGGTTTTGAAGGGTTAGAAGGGTTTATAGGAGTTTTTATTATGGATTCCTTTGGATCAATAATATATTTTCCTTTTGATTTAAGAAGAGGGGAAGATGAAGGTTTAGAGGAGGTTATGGTAGGAGGAGTTATGGGTGTGTGTTTAAGATTTTTCTTTGACAATAGTTTTTCAGGATTAGATACTGGTGTTGTTTTCTTAGGATCTTGGTGAGCCCGAGTGTTTTTCTTTCATGATGCCAGGATTAGAAGTAAGGAGTCACCATGTGAAGGATTTTTATCCCTCCTATCTCTTTGTTCACTAAAAATGAGTAGGTTTTATTGTTGTCTTTCCCAGGGGAAAATAAATTTCTTTAATTTGATCCTCGACAACGACGCTAAATGAATGTTGTTACCCTTGAGACATTTCTAGCTGAGAAACTATTCCAAGGCATCCATAATATTGATTGTTTTGT
>ML787327.1:296920-309007 GCA_009831015.1 Picea engelmannii
TATATATATGTCCTAAAATAGAGTGTTTTGTTGCTAATTTAGGCCTATATCTTTAGTTTTTAAATATTTAAAGATTTAGTATTGGAAGGGAAATCATTTTATGTTTCAGACAATTAAGGATTTAGATGATGAAAGAAGAATATACAGAAAACAAATTGAAAATTAAAGCAATGTATATTCTGATAAATATTAATTAACTTTCAGGAAGAAGAAGTTATGTTTATGTATCTGTAAACCAAAATATAGTTTGAATACAAAGAATACTTCTTTTTAATTCAAAAATGAATAATGAAATATAAGCACACGTCTTCTATTATACTCACAGTATATTTGAAGAAATATGAAACTTTAAATGATGCCTTTGCAGCGTTATGATGGTAGTTGTTGTACTAAGTCATCATAGTCATGGCAGTAGATATATCTAAGAAGAAATTAAGAACATGGAATTAACACAAGGATAGAGAGATCACATAATCTGAAACATAAAAGTTTGAGTCTTCAAAAACTTGCAAAGATTTTTTATTAAAACTTAATATCGGCCCAAAAATCTCCCTTTACATTGAGTTCTCATGAGCATTTATACAAGATAATTTGAAACCAAAAATGGTTATTCGATCCTATTTCTTAGAAAATTGAGATGCAACAAAATCTTTGACTCCCTAGAAATAGGATAGTTGGAGGAGTCAATTCTTAATTTTCTTCTTCTTTGATGAGTCACCCTGTCAACACTTGGAGGAGAAGATTCCAAGTCTCATATGAAGGGAAACTGAAAGATTTTATCTATCGGAATGTAATATACAACTTAGTGTATTTCTCGTATGTAGGGGCATGTGAGAATAAGTTCTTTGTCTGCCATAAAAGATAGAAGTCATCTATGAGAAGGTCGACAATGGTTTGACCTCTTAGAGTTTTGGTCATGTTCTGAAACTCATTATATTTTTCTCTGGTGATAAACAAACAGTTTATGTAGTTTTCTTATGAAAATAACTTGCCATCTTTATCATAGGATAAAGGTAACCCCATTTTCACTAAATTCTCAAATTTGTTGGAAAAAGATTCCATGTTCCTTTTCAGTGCTATGCACTCATTCTGAGCTTGTTGTATTAGATTCTTCTTTGTGAAAATTCTTTCAGTTTTTGTCACCATTGTTTTTCTCTCATTAACACATTTCCTCAACAATGTCTCTCTAGAATTGTAATTCAGGAATTTTATGATTTGAGTGGCAACTTGTAGTCTTGTTCCCAATTCATGAAATGAATTTTGGATTACATCATATGCTTCATCTACCAACAATAATTTATCATCTATTATTTATCCCAAAGCATAGCTAATTCACTGATAATTTCATCCCAGATGAGATGCTTGGATCCTATCAAATATGGTTTACCTAGAAATTTAGTCTTCATATGTTCCATATCAGTTAACATATTCACCTTCAGCATCGGATATTTTGAAACAAATTTTTCTTTGTCTTTGATTTCTTCTTTCTTCTATGAGATTATTTTCTTTAGGATTTCAATTTCAACACCTTTCAGGTTTAGATATGCTAATGTCCTTCATATCCTAGTTGTTGGATCTGATGTTTTTGTTGCTTGAATATGATAAGATCCTTCATTTAAACTTTCAATATGTTTTTCATACATTTCCATCTATTCTCCCATCTCTACCATCTTCTTTACAAGTTGATATTTTCCTGCCTGGATTTCTTGTAGTTCTTGAGTCTGTAGATGGTCAATCCTTGGGATTTTAAGCCTTTGCTTCAAAACTCAAATTTCTGTTTTCTTCATTTTCATCAGTGCTTGAATGGGTGCATCATCTTTTGTATTGGCTCCAAGTTCTATTATCCATTGTTCTAGATCCTCCACTCTATCTGTCTAGTCCCGGTAGCCAACTTTTTGTTCTTTAACTGAGTTCTGAGCTTATCATTGATGGATTGAAGTTTCTTGATTCCAACATTAGCTATCATACCATCTATGTTTATCATTTATGCAGTTTCTCTGTGCAATTCAAATTTATCCAAAGGATGTACATTATTTAGATCAATAGAGATGTTTGTTACTTTTTTTTTATCCTTTGGTTCCATGACTGCTATATTCAGTCTCCCTTTCTCATAATCTACAACTGAGATCATTCTGGTATTATAAGCATCATGTTCATATACTTTAGGAATCATATTCTTATTGATTCTTTCACCTGCCTTTCTAGTTTCCATGAATTGTCGAACTCGGTCTAATTTCTTTGATTGATCACTAGTGCCTGACTCTGATTCACTTTGACTTGCCACACCTTTGATATTTTCTGAAGATATCACCTCTATAGTTACAACAGGGCCCTTTTTATTTGACATTATTTCTTCAAGCACCAATTCTGGATCTCCTTCTTCTTCAATTTCTTCTAACTTTTTCTTTTTGGCCAATCCTTCTTCCCCTGTCTCTAAACTATTTAAGGCAAACTATGAATGTTTCATGTTGTATGCATTTTCAAACTGTTGTGGAGTTTGTGTGATTGTATATTTTTTTGACTGGTCATATGATTTACCATGGATCTACAAAATGTTCAGTACATCTTGCCAACTATCTTGGTTTTCCAATAGCTCCGATTGTTATTTTTCCAATGTTGATAAGGACTCTACCCATGTGGAATTATTTTTGCTGAAATTATGCCACGAGGGTCATAATTCCATGGTTCTCCTTGTTGTAATCCCATAGATAAAATCATATTTGTTGTTTCCTATAGTGTTTATATCGTATTGACAATGAAAGTACCCACTTCCTTCTTTAATTTAAAAGTCATCTTATACTTATTTTCCCCAAAATGAATTTCATCAGATTTCAATCTTTTCCTAACATATTCAAGAGAAAAAAATTTGGGTGTCGTGAAATAGGCAAGCGAAAGCGATTAAGTTGACAACCATAAACCATGATTTCAGTATAATGTTCAAAGACATACCAGTCTCCCACTCTTTTGTTTTGGCTTAACTGTAATAGTTTTTTTCACTTAGGAAAGATTCTAGGAGGAACCTGATTGTGAATAATTTGGTAGACTTTAGACATAAACTGATCCACATACTGTGAAAATTCAACATTCAAAGGTTTCTTCATAATCACAGAAGTCCACTAAGTAAATGAGGTTGGATTACCAATATAATCTTCAATATTTATCCCTAGATGCATAAAATGAAAGACTTGTGTGAATAGGAAAAGGTGGACCAGGTAAGACTAGTATTTGAAGCTTCTAAGAGACTCAAATTCAAAAAGCTAGTAATGAATTTAATCTACTAAAAATTGGGAATAGTTAAATTTAGTGATTGGTTTTTCTGCAATAGGGAAAATCGAAACCATAATCCCTAAGACAAACTCATCAATTGTTAAATCATTATTTTTTCCCAAAATCATAGAAATCATTGAAATAATTTTCTGCGAATTCTCAGGAAAGAGATTTGTTTGAAGGGCAACATTATCATCAGGAACATCAAGTTTTGTACAGAGGTATGATTGTAACAGGGTAACCCTATATTTTGATTCCATCTCTCTGAAACATTTGGAGTTTACTAACTCATTTAGTTGCTCACTATTAGGATTCATTGGACATCTTATCATCTCATTAATAGTTTGAGCATTTAATTCAATGAGAACAGACCCAACTGTGGAAATAATTGCTCTCTTGGATGGGACATAATTTTCAACGCAACACACTACAAATTTTGGAAAATGGTAAACCTAAGGTACTATGAATTTGGTGATGTTAGATTCCCATGCATAATAATGGTTGAACAAATCTTGAAACCCTTGGTTTTCCTACTGGTATAATGCAGCAGGATCGACTGACAAGACAAGATCGAAAACATCCTTATCTTTGTCGACAATATCTTCTTCTACGAGATTTATTTTCGTTAATTTCTGTAGGTTGGGATGTTTTCATTTTTATAGTGATAACATAAGAATAAGAAGGATTTAAAGTTACCCATGGAAGTTGCTAACTGAGACATGTATCAGGTTGAACTAATGATGTCAAATCTTTGCAGATGATCTTAATCAGGTGCTCGAATTATTCACAAACTCAAAATAAATTAAACATTTTTTCCTTTTCCCTTTTATCTATTGAAATATTTTCATGTTGTTATATAATTGGCAGAAAACTAATAACAATTTTAAATTTTTACCTTTTCTGTTGGTTGATGTGACATTGGACACGTGTCAGATCCATGTCTATTGCACGGGGGTCGGACATGGTTTGTCTAACCACACTTCTTGGGTGCCATAATTGATGGATTGATGCCATATCAAAAGGAGGTTAACTATGGTAGAGGTTTTCACCCCCCCCCCCCCCTTGTGTTAAACATTGAGTACGGAACGGGGAGGGGGGGGCACAATCGAGTATAGACCGTTGATCTAACGATCCGGGCATGATAATACATGTTTTTATTAACCCTAACTTATAATTCATAAAATTTGGACTATGTTACAAGGCCATGGATAAGTGTGGACCATAATGTTGAAGTAGCCTGGAGAACCATGGTCCCATGTATGAATGTGAGCCACCATGTTGAAGTAGTCCAACCTCCACTATAAAATTGGGTACCGTGTCCAAGTGCTCATATGAACTCCACACTGAAGGTATCAAAACACCATAGTCAACTTAAAGTGATGCTCTCGCGATCAACATTGTTCATGTGGATCAAAATATGTACAACCGGCCAAAAATTCATCCACTACTACTAGAGAATAATAAAATTGAAGAAGAATATGAAAATAAGGCTCTTGTGTACTCTCCAGGATGGGCTCTACATGAGGTGGAATAGATTCATGGTCAAATAGAATATGGAAGTGGTTATCATCCTAGAAATGACAACTATCCATATACCAATCATCACAATCAGCCTCAAAATCATACCAAGCATAGGCCTCCTAATTATATTCATCCATAATTCCTTGCATAATATACCTATCTTTCATTGCAAAAGTGAGATCTTGAACTCTTGTCTTGAGGACTTGTCTCACCATGTGAAATTCTTTGTTGAGTTTTGTCCAAAACTCTTCCAAATGTCGTTGAAATTACATGAGGGGTTGAATATCCATTGGAAACACCACATATAATATACCAAAAGAAAAATATTAAAATACACTATCCAATGGCATGGATATGGTAGAAATAGGAGCACCATGTCAAAAGCTATGAGCTTTGCAGTCCCATTGTTGTCACGAAAAACTCGAAAAATCGATGATTTTAAATCAGTGATATCTTCACTTTCAAAGCGCCAATTCGGACGATGTTTTTTTTAATTGGGTAAAATTATGAGAGGACATTCAGATATGTAATTTTTTGGTGCAAAGTCGACCCCAACTACTATAGAATTCAATAAAATCGCACGACCATCCGTGGAAAAACCATGAAAAAATTAGCAAATTTTAAAATGAGGATAACCTCACTTCCCAGACTCTGTTTCAGACAATTTTTTTTATTGGTTTTTTTTTCGAGAGGAACTTATATTTACAACCAGTTTCTGCAAATTCCACACAAAAATCTACAGGATTTGTCTTGAATGTCGCATCCCTCTTTTTTCTTCTGGAAAAAAAAATTGCAAAAATAGGAAAAAACATTGCCCCTTTTTTTGTGGCCGAAGAAAGTGCTTTGATACCAATTGTAAGGTACCATGTGTAATATAATACGCAAATACAATAATATTCAGTAGATATCAATGGAACAACAAAATTTTGAGAAGATCAATACCAAAAATAATACCTTTATTCAAAGAAAGAAATGTTCACTTGCATCTTCGAGGGGAAAACCTCTAGCAGAGCAGAGCTCCATTACAATAATTCTCAAGAAAAAGCTTTATCATGCCTCCTCTAATTTATAATAATTCTGTCTTCTAAAGAACATTCTAGAGGAATATCTTTCTAGAAGAAAAAGCTTCTATTGGGTCTTTTTACATTGACTTGTTCATATTTATTAAATAGGCCTTATTGACTAATGTCGACCTTTATTATATATAAAATATATTATTCTATATGCGTGAGAGGTTAGGGAGGTGTAGAGAGAAATATGAAGAAAAAAATCCCACTTTATTATTAAGAAAACCATTAGTGTAAGTCAACACCATATAATGGATCTTATTATGGAAGGGACCCTCTCCTATTCACTTGCCTCTTCGAGGGGGAAACCTCCTAATGAGATACATGATCCAAATAAAATACTTCTTCTTCTTCTTCTTGACTCCCATTACATTACTTGAACCCCTTTATATAGTGCTACCAACCACCTAAGAACATTCTAGAGGAGGAACCTTCTAATAAGTCATCTCACATTTATTATGTTCACACTAATATATCTAACTACCATAGTGGGCCTTATTTAATAATATAGTGGACCTAGTCCACCTTACATTGAATGGTCTCCACTATTATCACTATGGTTCATCTNTTTCTCATGGTGGGTACTTGTCATTCTAGAGTGTGAATCTGATGGCCATATAGAAAGATCTATAAATTTTATGGCCATATAGAAATATCTATAAAGACTATTATAAATATCTAGTTTCATAGGGTTATGATCACCCTATCCCACTAATATTAAGCACCATGAAATGAGTCAATCATTGGATCATTGTCTTATGCATCCTATCTGTTGGATAATGAATAATGTGTATCCAATGGACATGATGCGCCAACAACAAATAATGAACCGATAATTGACTCATTGCATGGTGATTAATATTTCCTCATCCTATTCAACAATGAAACTAGTTTCTAGGCTCTTGGACCTTAAACCTGCGACAAGAGTCACGAGCCCCAGGTTGATGGATGTCCCTTGGTCCAGGATAGTGAGCATATCTTGATTGCACATTAAGAGAACCTGTCTATGTGGCATGGTACCCTTGACTAAGTCTCACCATCCTTGTATTCCTTAAATGGACATCACAATTAATTTCCATGGATTTCCTTTCCAACAAGCTCCATCTCACTGTTACCATTCTTGGATCCATAGGTTGACCTGTCTAATCCATATTTGAATTCAAATTTTGAATGGCATGATCCCTAGGATGACCTATCTGACCTATATTTGAATTCAAATTTTGAATGGAATGCATCCCATTGTTGAGCTCCACATCTATGAATTCCTCTATAATTTCCCCTATGTCCCCCTTGAGATTGAGTAGAAATTTAGATTAAGGATTTGCATTGATCCTCTATCCACCAACCATCAAATTTGATTTCTCTTTCAAGAAAATTGAGTAGGAATTTTCGAATATTAAGGAGCTACCATCCATCTTTGCATCAATATTCCACTGTTGAGATTCAGATCAAGTAGACATTACAAAGAAACATCAAGATTGAGTTTCCTTCCATTGAGGGGTTCTTGGAGCCACAACCATCGATCTACATCCATCCATCAAGCCACCATTCAAAGCCACAACCATCGAGCAACCAACCACTAGTTGTAAATTTCTTAGAACCAAAACCATCTATCCACCAACCATCGTCATTCTTGGAGCTACCAGCTGGTACATAAAGTATATCTTCAACACACAAGTATCACATCCCATGAATTACCATCTCAAATATTGGTTTCAGTGGGTCGACTCGAAGCTTTTTAAGCAACCAAATAATGAATCCATTTCCCAGGCCACTCACTAGAGAGTCTAGGACAATCTTGAGCTCTTATACCAATTGTTAGGAATAAGCAAGGCCTATGAGATAAATAATAAAATAACAACAATCATGCACACATTATTGACATACAATTTACCCTGGAAAACCGTTATGGGAAAAAAATTCAAAATATATCTTTGTTCCCTTGATTGAATCCGACCAAGCTGACCAATTGAGCCTTCACCCCTTACCTCGAGGCCAATTATAATATAGTATCCAAAACCATTTTAAAGGCCTCATTTCATGAAATCCACGGGAACAATACCATGGGATACCAAAACCATGGGCCTGAAAACCACCAATGTTGACCTAAAATAGATTTAACTCATTGACTCTTTCACCAAATCAAGTTTAACCCAACAATACCAAGCATAATCATCATTTTCCTGAACTCAAAGGTGTGCTCTTTCACACTTTTCCCTTGCCTCAGCATGAAGTTATGCCAATGGATCCATTGGTCCTCTACATACCCAATTGGGTAGAACTGGGAATTAATGAGGGTTTTAAACACTTGTCACTTAGTTACTAGTGGATCACCCTATAGCCTGAATGTCTCTTTGTGGCTTTCCCAAATTATCACCAGGTTACTGCATGGCCCTCCATTTTTAGTCAAGAAAATGAAATATTCTACTCTTTGTCTATATTATGGACATTGAAATACACTTCTAACTATTGTAACCAATGATTAAACTTAACAACATCAATCTCACCTTGATAGGATTTGATGTTCACTTTCACTTCCATTTTAAACAGAGGTTGTGAAGGAGTGACGACACTAGAACCTGACTTCTCTTTCTTGGGCTCTTTGTTAAACTCATTTTATGGGTCTTCACTATCTCCCACTTTCTCATATGTTCCAACTTTTGAGTTAGAGCCACCATCCTCCCAAAAATGGTCCAAACTTGTTCGCTAGATCTACCATGAGGAGGGCCATGTCACGAGAGATATTAGCAACTTGTTCTTCTAGCTTCACAAATCTCTCTTATGTTGTTGTTATCACCAAAAAATTGTTCACCTATCCCAAATTGTTAGGCTTATTGAAATAAACCATCTATAGCACATGTATTCCATGTCTACACCCCCTTTTTACACCATTTCCCCCTAAAATAACTTAGGAAACCACTTTTCCTAATGTTATTTCTATTTAATTAAAGTTATAAAACACTTTATGACTTTTTCCTCTTTATTTTATTCATGAAAGGTAAAATTCAAAAGTAATGGTAAAAATTGATTCAATCAAACAATCGTATTTTATTATTTTGACCCTATCAAGGATAACCATCATTTTGCTTACAAATTAAAGAAGTTTTCCCAATTTTTACAATATCACACATTGATGGTGGATAAATGTCGAGGTGAATCGATAACAACTTATGCTAATAAGGCTTGAAAGTGGATCTTGATGGCAACTCCAAGAGAACCGCACTTCTCTTAACACATCCTTGTTGAGTTTCTCCCTACATAAATGGTTGGAGGATAATGCACCTTGGTTCACCTTTGAAATTTTGATCTCAGCAAACTACATCTATTAAGACTAAATATTCAAAAATTCAAGAAGCAGGTAGAGGTCAAAGCAATGGAAATGCAAAAGAATGGCAACATTTGTAAGTGTTGGTAAAAGAAGCAATTGACATGGTGAATGCATTCCCATGAATCCATGACGGAAATAACGACACTCATNTATAATGGAATTGAAAATTTAATTACATGTAAACAAGCATATTGGTGGATGGAGGATCAATGTTGCTCCTTAATCTAATTGTCTACTCAATCTCAATCTTGATGGTGGCTAAATATCGAGGTAAATCGATAACGACTTGATGTTGAGATGTCTCAATGGTAGATCTCGATGGTGGCTCCCGGAGAACCTTGCTTCTCTCAACACATCCGTTTTGAGTTTCTCCCCATGGAAATGGTTGGAGCATAACACACCTTGGTTCACCTTTGGAATATCGAATATCTATCTTAGGAAACTACATATATGAAGACTAAATATTCAAAAATGTAAAAGGAAAGTGGAGTTCAAAGAAATGGAAAGGTGAAAGAATGGTGGCATTCGTAAGTGTCGGTAAAATAAGCAATGAACATGGTGAATACATTCCCATGGATTCAAGGAAATAAATAAGGATCTTAATACTTAGGAATTATTTGGTATGAACCTTCTTTTTATTGTGTGATTAGTATTATTATTATTAATGTCGAGCTCTCTTAGTTTCCTAGTGTTATGGAGTAGTTGAGATAATCTATCCAACTATCTCTATTATTATGTTTAGTTTCTAATTTTAGGAGATTGTCTCCTAATTGGTTGAAGTTGTTTTTGTGGATGTATTTATAAACTTGGTTTTTTATTAATAAAAGGTGGTCGTAGAATTTTATTCAGTAGATCTAGTATTCAACTCTATTTGAATGGATTTATCTCATAATCCTTGGATTTGGGTTCCACTCCTTTCCACTTCATTGTATCCAACTTCAATCCCTTATATCGGTTTGTATAATTCAACTAGCAACTAATTCCATTGTATAAGCATACGGACTTCTCCTCCTTTAATATTCATGGTCATACACCGTACAAATTACTCCTTTCTTAGCCAATTGAAATCGTACACTGTAATTTGATGTCTCTCATTGATTTTGTGACCGTATAATGGAGGTAAGGGTTTAATTCAGCGTTTCTCAGTGAAATTAATGACTATACGACATGTACAATGGTATTTCTCATAAAATTTTGTTTTCAACCTGCTAAAAATCGGTCGTACAACCCCCTTACAGATTTTCCATTCTTTAATTTATGCTTTGCTTTTGTACGAGTGCCATACACATTGAATTTCATTGCCTGGGAGAAAAACACGACCGTACGGTCATTGTACAGTTCATTCAACTACTTAAAATATTTCGTAAATTTACCATTGAGATTGCAGCAAATCGTACGACCGCCATTTAGCTTGCAGCAATTCATACAACATTAAATCAGCCTCAATTTTTCTGATTTTTGTACCTAATTGCCATAAATCAACTGAAATTGGTGCCACTGCCTCAAACTCTTAGTGACAAGTTTGAAAAATTCATGGCTCAATCTGTGGCGCAGGGAGTTTCATCAAACACACCAACAATCAGGTTTTCCGTTGGTTTTTTAATGGTGATTCTGAAACAAACACAAAAGCAGAGTTACTTGGCGCCTGGGCTTCTCTCACTATTGCAAAATCCTTGGATATCCAATATATTTAAGTCCGAGGGATTTCAAAGTAATTATCGACTGGTTGAATCATTAAGACAACCTCCGAGCAAGCAATATTGAAGGCTGGAAACAAAGATACTTGATTTAGTTATCACCTTCAAAGGAACCAATTTTCATCATATTTTTAGGGAGGCAAATGTAGAAGCTGATCTATTGTCAAAACAAGCATTATCAGAAGACAAAGGCAGAATTACTTTATTTACTTGGGATGGATCGATGGCTGGCCCATCTCACCATTTGGATATTTTTTAACTTTTGTTTTCTCTCGTTAGAGATAGGATTGAACAGTCATGTTGGATGCTATTTTCTGGTTTTCCTTCAGCTTCCTAGTTCCCAGACTTTTCTTCTTTTTTTGAATTGGGTGAGAATTTTCGGATGGCTCTCTTTCTAGATCTTTGTAATCAGGTTTTAGACAAGTTTTTGTGCTTCCCGGGATGCTTTGGACAGATCAATCTTCAATGACTTTGACTCTCGATTATGTAATTAAAATTATTATCTAATATATTTTTGTGGAAAAAAAATGGTTTGAAAAATTCATTATTTTTTCCTTGTTTGGTTCCAATTGAATGAATGAAACTAGAAATTGCATTATTTATCCACTATATGTGAGTATTGGTACTATATTTCAAGCATTGTAGCATCTTTATGTTCACAAGTTTTGTCTCTGCATCCAAGACGACGACCACATAAACCATGGAATCAATGACCATTGCAAAAAGGATGACAGAATTGGCCAACATCATTTCTATGCTAGCTGCAAAAGTTAACAAGATCTCCATGAACCAATACATTTCTCGGTTATCCAAGTGTGAATTCTAAATTTATGATGGATCTCAAAATCTAGAAAAACTTTGTTGGGTTGTTATATTATTTGCAGTGAAATTAGAAGGTCGAAGTGATCGACCGAGAAAATTCGAAGTCGAACTGATCAACAACAATTCAAGAGGTGAGTTGACAATAGGTAGTTAAGAGGTCGAGTGGAAATTGACCAACGACCCACTGGAGGTTGACAGGAAATCCAACTATTATTCGACTATAACACAATCTCGAGATTCATGGGATTTGCAACCAATGATCTACATGGATCTCTAACTATTTTTTGGCACCATTCTTTAGGGTTTTGCATGATGTAAATCTTATAAATAGGGCACATTGTAATTTTTTTAAGATGATGAATAGTTGGATATTCCTGCTAATCTT
>ML787327.1:311225-353867 GCA_009831015.1 Picea engelmannii
TAGTTCTACAAGTATTGTGGCATAGCATGCCAAAACACCACACCATATACCCCACAACAAAATGGTTTTGTCGATAGAATGAATAGAACATTGATGGACAAGGAAGGGAGCATGCTTACTAGTGTTGGGCTCGCAGAAGAATTCTGGGTAGAAGAAGTCGACACTGCAAAATATTTGATAAATATGTCTCCTTCATCAACACTAGTCGATATGACTCCATATGATGTATGGTTTGGTAAGAATTCTTCTCTTTCACATCTCAAAGTATTTGGCTATGATGCATTTGTGCATGTTCCCAAGGAAAAGAGGAGCAAGCTAGACAAGAAGGCAATCAAGTGTATTTTCATTGGGTACAAGGAAGGAATGAAAGGATATAAGATCTTGGATCTGGCATCAAGGAAAATAGTGTACAGTCGAGATATGGTATTCAGAGAAGTCGAAGGTACATTTGAGTTTGAAGTGGTTCAAATAGAAAAAGATCTAGAAAAGGTGAGGTTTGAACTGAGGAATGAAGAAAATGATTTAGATGAGTCGATTGGATCAGATGAAGAGGTGGAACTGCCAACCCCGATTGTAAGGAGGTTTGAATGAGTAACAAAATTAGTCAAAAGGTATATTCCACCCGAATTCCATTCCACTTGTGTGTTAACTTCCACTAACGAGGAGCCCAAGTCAGTTAGGGAGGCAATCGAATCAATAGAGGGTAAACTCTAGAAGGACACCATGGTCGAAGAAATGGAATCCTTTCACAAGAATGAGACATGGGATTTGGTTGAATTACCTAATGGAAGAAAACCCATCGGTCGCAAGTGGGTGTTAAAGAAAAAGATGAGCGGAGTAGGTCAACTCAATAAATTCAAAGATCGAATGGTGGCGAAAGGATATTTCCAAGTCGAAGGAGTCGACTTTAGTGATATTTTTTACCTCGTTGCAAAGTTAACTTCCATTAGAATACTGATGTCTCTACCTATAGCATTTGATCTTGAAATAGAGAAAATGGATATGAAGATAGTGTTCCTACATGGGGACTTGGAAGAAGAAATCTGCATGAAACAACCCGAGGGATTTACAGTAAGAGTAATAAAGAGATAGCGTGCAAATTGAAAAGATCCATTTATGGTCTGAAGAAATCGCAAAGGACGTGGTATCAAAATTTTGACACATATACCCTTAGTTTTGGATTTGTGAGAAGTAAGGTTGATCACTATGTATATTCTAAGGAAGAAGGTGGGAATTTCATATATGTAGCATTGTATGTCGATGACATGTTATTGGTTAGAAACAACATGGATGCAATAAAGGAGGTAAAGAAGTAGTTATCCTACAAGTTCAACATGAAAGATCTCAATGTAGCGAACTACATTATGGGAATTGAGATCAAGAGAGATCGGGCAGTAAGAAATATTTGGTTGACCAGAAGAATTACATTGAAACAATATCGAAGTGTTTCAACATGCAGTATTGCAAACCTATTAACGTGCCATTCCTGTGGGATAAAAGTTATATGTTGAACATTGTCCAAAAACACAAGAAGAAATAGAGTACATGGCACGTGTTCCCTATGCAAGTGTTTTCGGTAATCTAATGTATGTGATGGTATGCACTCTACCAGACATTTCCCATGTAGTGGAAATGTTGAGAAAACACATTTCAACACCGAGGAAGGAACATTGGATAGATGTCAAGAGAGTGTTTTGTTGAATAAAAGATATGGAAGTTCTCTTCACAAATTTTTTTGAATCTTGCCTGCCTCAGACAAGATAGGCGGGATTATTACCCTAGTTTAAAGTCTTATTACAAATTCAATTAACCTATAAGTTCTAAAGCTCATAGACCAAACCAATTGTTGATTTTTTATTCTTTATCAAAGTGCAATAAAAAAAATTATGATTTTATGTAACAATTTTTTAACATGAAAAAAAATAATATAAATATGATATAATCAAGAAAGACCAAGATGAGTCTCAAAACCATCCAAGATTTTATTCATTCATTCTGAAATTAGCCAATACACTTCACATACTTCAAAAGTAGGCAGCGGGAGAAAGTCTAGCAGCCTAAGGTAACACACACATAGACCAATGATGCCTTCAAATCAGACCAAGACTAATAATCCTACTGCCACAGTTTGCCTTTGCTATGAATCTACACAATAATTCTAATAAATACTGAAAACTAACCCAGAAAATGAGAGAAATATACAGGCTATCAAACAGATAATCAACCTGGAAGCATACCAAAAATCAATGTCTCTTGGTCCTTATCGTCACCTTTGACAAACCTTGCTATCACAAAAGTCTATTAGCTTTAGAAATTAGAAAATGAATGAAGTAGTAATGAAATATCACTTTGTAGTCAGAGAAACCCTTATCATAGAACTGTGTCATCTCCCCCCTTTTACTTGTCCATCTTACTCCTCTATATCTCCAGGGTAGTTGAATCATTCAACCACTTTTAGTTAACTCACTAACTAACAACTAGTTAATTAATAGGAGAGTTGGAAAGTAAATAAATTAAATAATAATAATAATAATATGATAAGGGTACTAAATAATACTAATAAGTGGGGACCCCCTATTTTATTTTAACAAATTAATGAACCATTTCCTCCTTGTAACTTCCACCTTAAATGCAAGACACATCAGCTTGCCACATCATACAATCCATGTCATTTTCATCCATAATATGGAACTATAAGAATCCCCTTGTCGCTCCATGTGACAATCATTAAATTTATCAAAATTTAACCATTATATAAATCTTTCCAAAACATGCAGTATAAAAAACATAAGGTTTTCCAATATAAAACTGTAAAAAGTATTAGTTGTCCCAAATAACATGTTGTCCAAAATAAAGTGTAAATAATTATATACATAGATGCTGAAATAAACCAACAGAATCATGAAAAAACATATTTGTTGTGAGAGGCTCCCCCTCACCTGCTATGATTTCTTTCAACCCCTTCATTTCTTCCAATTGACAAACCTTCCTTAGCATATTTGTGATCATTTCCCTGCATGTGCTAGGTCACTGAATGTGATGACTCATGTGATGAATTTGGCTCAACTCTTCTACTTTCTCTTTCTCTGGGTTTTCCTCAAGCTCAGTAATTTTGGCCTTGGCATGATGGGCATGTGAAGCTTGGGATATAGGCTATGGGTTTGGATGCAAAAGAGGTGGTGGTGGTAATGGACCAGTAGGCCAAGAATGGAAAGGAGTTTGTTGAAGATGATCAATGTTCAACCAATGTTGTGATTGTCTAGAAGGAGGGTGTGCAACATCTTTCCAACCATCTCCTTCTGGCCTAACTAAAGGAGCATAATTATGATTTGATACTGGAATGTCAATGCTTGGACGAGGGTTCTCAGGGATAGGTGTAGGTCTATAATCTTGTTGGCCAGGAAAATTGAGGAAACATGTCTCCAAAAAATGATTAAATTATTCTTAATGTGCATCGAAATGTATAGAGAATCTGAGCCTTTTATTGCCCCTTTGCCAAGGCCCTAACCCTCTACCTCTATTATTTCCATTTCTTTTGTGACTGCCTCTACTAAAAACTCTCATATTGATGCATATAAACAAATAAGAACCAAATCATGACTAATCAATCATCTAAAACTTTGCATAAAAATAATTTAGACATGGCTCTATTCATAACAATACATATGCAAGAAATCATCATGCAAATCATGTCTTCAAAGCTAGCAATCACTTTGAACAAGTGTTTGAATTGGCTTTTGGGATTCAATGATAGGATTTGTAATGAGTGGAAAATGGTAACTATGATAGAAATGTGTAGAATGGACTATTCAATACCATGACCGGCTTCACTAAATCATTATGATCAAGTGCATCTTATTTCAATCATCTTGATTCTTATTTCAGCCATAAAACATAGTTACCCCGAATAAATTGAACACTTCACTCCTTATCTAGTTAATTATGCAATCCAATACTTAACACAACCATAATTAAAGCATGGGAATGAAGCGGTACTTGGGAAAATGAACTGGGGTTGTAATGAAAAAAAAGTGGTACATATGATGGGGAATGTAAAATAGACATGCATTAATTGCAGATTTTATGATCATTTTAATATTCAACCATTCATCTCTTTTAATCCCAAATGATATGCAGAATTATAATCATCATATAATCACATAAGTCGAGTTTGCAACTCATCATAATCCCTTATTTCATAATGAAACCCTTCATTCAAACCATGACTTGCACAATGTTACTATTGCCCAAAATTATAATCGACAAACGATCAATTTCAAAGTTGTGCACAATATTCAAGCTTCGAATAAACAATTAAACATTCAACCCAACATAGATCAAACAATGCATTCATTATTCAAATAATTATCCTCATCACACATTGACTATCTTCCCAAATTCTCAAAATATGTCAACTTGTTATGGACCCTAAGTTCAATCCCCACCAACAGGATTAACTCAACAACCATTCAATCAATAAACCAAAATTCGACCTAGGAAACTTTTGTTTGTAACAATGGTTAGTCTTTCACAAAATCCACATATGCATCACACACATTGAAAGGTCATGAGATAACAAACAAACTTTAGGTGTGATGAGGGTTTAAAGTCCATAATATTTTTTAAACTTGGATGGAATCACACCAATGCATGGAAGGAATACCAATCCATCTCAGACTGGAGTAAACACAATCAAAACTTTTCTTTTAAACCATTGTTCATCGAGTACTTTGCATGAGCTCGTGGAGTCTCATAATCAAAGAGAATAGAAAAACCCAAAACTTTGCATGCAACTCTTTTGCATGTGACGACAATAAAACAACTAAACCTGTGAGCTACAGGACATCAAGCCAAGTTTTCAAATAATAAACAACATAAGTAGCCATGGGTATATCGATATGCCTTACATGATACCCAACAGTGAAGTAAAAAATGAAAAACAAAATCACGCAGAGCACAACAACCATTGATCAGAACTCTTCAACCATTGTGCTCTCTAAACCCCAACTATTTGATCTCAATTAGTGCATGCTTTCTCTATTTAACCATGAGCATCACCTTTTAAATCTTCGAACGCAAAAAACAAAATATGAAAGCAATCCAATCAACAAGCACAACATATTATTCATAGATCCATGAATAGACTATCAAGCAAACAACAACATTATATGAAAGGGAGTTGAAACCCTGCTACCTATTGTTGTGCAAAATTTATTTTCCCTTGAAACAATTACAACCTCAAGCTCAAACCTTCCTTCAAAATCAAAGCGAATGAATCAAATTCCAAACCCTCAAGGTGGTGACCCAAACAACAACTAATTCATTAACGGTTGGTCAAGTCGTGCTAGGGCAACGACCAACACTAAATTTTCGCAAAAACCAAGGAGGACCATGTCAAAACACCAAGTAATCAACGAATGTCAACTGTACGCTAGGTCACACAATATTACATGCTACATATGTTGCCACCCACCACATTCAATACCACTATTGACCACATAATATTATCTGCAAACTTATATTAGTATGCATTAATAGTACCAAGCTCTTACCATATACAAACTTTCGAGCCATTGCAACCACTAATAGCCAAGGTCGATGCTACTAATATCCTTGTAACTTGTATGATATGTGTCGAACCATATACATATAATCAATGAAATATATATGAGTGATATACCATGCACATATGTATATATAACACCCTTTAAAAATAAGTTACAACATATTTGTCAACAGGTTGCAACATGGTAATATAACTTATCAGATATATGTATAGAGTGGCAAGATGCTAGTAAGTGCATAACCATGTCAATAAAGATCAAAACCTTTTGCTATTTGAAATCGTGGATTTGCAAACACGAGAGCCATGAACCTTGTTTCGATGATTATTTTTCCCAACTCTAGTGTTGAGGATCAAAATTGTCAAATGAATAAGGAAATTTTATCGCCATTTGATACAAACTGTCATCATTCATTTGCATTGAAAATTAAATACCAAGCTTACATTGTATCAATAGAACATGCATGTCTCTCAATCACATATGGAACCAGGTGACATCTTCTTCAAAGGACATTTCTTTTAATCTTTTAATGACACTATAGCGTGTCCCACTTATAACTTATTGTGTGTGTGTGTGTGTGTGTGTGTGTAATAAAAAAGAATTGTGTATGCCTTGCAATTCTTTGCATGATAGTGAATTCATGATGATTTTGAGAGTCAACAATGGTGACTCAATAGGGAAGGCAATATAGTATTGGCTTGAACCTAGCTCTTTGGTTTTTCATCCCAGAGAAACCTTGTTGTTATGAAATTAGAAATATTTTTCTCTGGTATGCTCTTTCAAATAGGGATGGAAGAGGGTAGAAAGGGAAAGATGAGAGAACGAAAGTAGAGCACTCAACCTTAAGCAAGGTGCTCATAGGTGCAACAATGATATCGAGCTGCAGACCACAAGTGATTATCTTTCTTTCTGTTCCGATTACTAGTGAGTACTTAAGCATACTTTTGCAAAACAAGGCAAAATTGTGGTTTTACAAGTATTATTTGAATTATACTAAAGGAAAAAATTCAAATAATTGAAAGAAAAGCAACATAAAAATAAGGCTACTATCAAAATGGTAACAAAGTTGTAGTCAAAATCAATTAACCAAAATTAAATCAATAGTGCTACTGAAATAAATCATAATCAAATGCAGAAAAATAAACAATTGTACAACTAGAATCTAATATTTACATGAAACATTCATTTAGAAAAAGAACAATCAACTAAGCTCACATAATGTTTCAAATGAGATCCATTAGTCGTGAAGGAAAAAAATCGCTCTTTGAAGTCCTTCAGCATCTAAGTATCATTTCCAACTACCAGAGAGATCTTGTATGTACCTAGCCAAAGTTTTTGGAATTTAGAACGCTTGCCTTTGTTTGTGTGAGTGGAGTCCCAAAGAAGGACTTTATCATTCACCCTAAACTTAACCGATTTGTTACGCTTATTGAAATACTTCTTGATTGTTTGTTTCCTTTGCTATAGATTTTCCAATGCATGGTTCCTTTATTCCTCTAAGGCCAACAAAGCATTCATCCTTTGGGAAATATCAGTGGAATTAAATTCCTCAAACTATATTTATAAACGAAGTGATCTAAGATCAAGCTCAACAGGCATAACAACTTCTTGACCATATAAAATTTGAAAAGGGGTATGGCCAGTGCTATTTTTGGTGGTTGTGCGGTCGGACCACAATGCATATGTAAGTAAAGTATGCCATTGGCGGGGCTTATCGTCAATAATCCTTTTCAATATATTTACTAGGTTCTTATTGGTCAACTCGACCTACCCATTTCCCTAAGGGTAATAGGTGGATGAGGTGAAGTGCTTGACTCCAAATTTTCTCAAAAATTGAGTAAACTTTGCATAAACAAATGTTGGTATGTTGCCACAAATTATTTCGAGTGGAAGGCCAAAGCGAGAGAAGATATTAGATTCCAAGAAGTTAATTACCTACTCATCCTATGCTTTTTTAAGAGGAACAACTTCATTCCACTTGATAAAGTAGTTTTTTGTTGTTAGGATAAATATATGTCTCGCAGAAGATGGAGGGTTAATAGGGTCGATGAAATCCAATCCCCATTTAGCAAATGGAAAATCCGGTAAGACTGGATGTAAATGCATAGAAAAAAATTGTTCCTTGCTAAAAAAAAATTGAAATTTTTCACAAGCCCTAACAAACTTAAAATAATCTTGGAACATTAAGGGCCAAAAATAACTAGCTCTTATAATCTTATAAGTTGTAGCTTTCACTGCGAAATGGCCACCAATATGAAGGTTAGAACTTGTTGATCTATGGAATTCATTCAATTTTTTTTGAGTTTCTTTATCATCTATACATCTCAGCAATAACCCATTGACAGATCTGTGAAAAAGGATATTTCTCAGGATAAGGTACTTTGGAGCTATTAAGCTCGTCCTTCTGCGTTGATGCCAATATAAATGACCTGGACAATTCTGATGAAAAATATAGTGGATGATATCCTTGTACCAAGAATGATCGACCAGATCAACATCATGAGTTTCCAAGTAAAACAATGCCGACAGAGCATTCTCGTCTTCTTCAAAAGAATCACCTGGTTCAAAGTGTTGAGCCAAGTGGAGAGCTAGATCACATCCCTTAATTCTTTTAATTGTAGTAAACATTAAATCATGTTCCTGAATTTTGGCAAGCCAATGTGCAAGTTTTCCTGAAATATGAATCTACGTAAGAAAAAACTTGACTACAGGCAAAGGGACTCTTACCTATGTTTGCTTGCCCAAAATAAAATTCCTAAATTTTTCTATAGCTTTTACCTAGGCGAAAGTGTGTTTTTCAATCAGAGTGTACTTCACCTCGTCATATGATAAACTTTGAATCATATAGGCTATAGGGTTTTCCTGATTTTAGTCATCAATTTGCAGAAGAATGGCAGAAAATACTTCTTATGTGGCATTGGTATAAATAATGAAGTCTTTATTAAAATATGGCTTAGCTAAAACTGGTGTAGAGTTGATTTCCTTTTTTATTTCTGTAAAAACATTTTTTACCTCGTAATTCCAAGAGAAGGTCTTATATTTCTTCAACAAGTCATGGATGGGCTTGACTATCACTGTGAAATCAGGGAAAAACCTCCTTACAAATTTAATGGTTCCCATGAAATTTTGAACACCTTGTTTAGAAGCAAGAGCAGGGAGGTTCATAATCACAAAAACTCTCCCAGGGTCAATATTGATACCACAATAAAAAATAATGTGACCGAGGAGTTTTTCTTGAATAATTCCAAATATATACTTATAAGGTTTCAATGGCATACCAAGTTCTGTGCAACGCAGAAGGACTTTCCTAAGATGACCAAAATGAGTTGAACGGTTCTTGGAATATACAGATAAGTCATCAAGATAAATATGAATTATCTTACCAATCAAATCATCGAAAGCTATCTACATATCTCTCTGAATTGTGGCACTTGCATTAGACAAGCCAAAAGGCATGAGTTCGTAAGAAAAGGTGCCCCATCAGGTGATAAATGTGGTTTTATATTTGTCATCCCTCTTGACTCTGATTTGATTATACCCAGAAAAATCGTCAAGTAGGGACATCATTTGAGACCAAGCCACATGTTGCAAGATCAATTCCATATTAGGAAGTGGAAAATTATCTTTAACACTAGCTCTATTTAAAGCACGAAAGTCAACACATAGCCTAATCTCACCATAATTCTTCCACACAGGAACCAAATTTGAGGCCCATTCAGAATACTTTACTAGGAAGATGATTTGAGATTTTAGTAATTTTTCAACTTCCTTTCTGATAGTAGCTTCAAGGGAAGGGTTTACAGGCCTTTGTCTTTGCCTTAATGGTTTCACCCATTTCTTGATAGGAATGGCATGTGGGGTGACGTTGGGATAAAAACCACGAAAATCCTCATATGAAAAAGCAAAGACGTCCTTGAATGCACGGAATAAGTCCATGAATTTTCATTTTTCTTCTTTGAACATTGGGATCCTATTTTAAGAGTCTTGGGATCATCTGAGGTTCCAATGTTCACGGAGACAGTGTCTCAAACTTTTCTTTTTGACTCCTCTTCTAAAGCATCTTCCTTTTTTCCAAGATCACTCATTGAAAATGAACTCTTAAGAGGAGTCAAGCCCTTAGGAAACTTATCATCTTCAATAGAAATCACTTCCTTAGGCTTAAGAGGTTCATTCTGTAAGAAAGCACAGATACTCTCATCATTTTGGAAAACATGTCACGACTCAACATTTTCATGTATATGTGGATGATATAGAGACATAAAAGTGCAATTGGGTCGTTGTGGTAGCAGTTGTCGACTAGGTGAAGCAGCAAAAACTTCCAACTTGTCAGTCATTCTATTGAGCTCCCTTTTTATATAAGTGATGTTAAAGGATAACATATTCGAGATCAAGGCCCAAACAACCTGAGTGTACCTTTTCATCAACTTGTTGTTAGGATTATAAATTTTTCTAACAAGATTAACAACAAGATCAGAATCACCAAATATGGTAAGATGACCACAACCTAGATTATAATTATTTTTGATACCTAAGAACAAGGCTTCAAACTCAGCAACATTATTGGTGCAAGTGAATTATAACCTGAAGGAGAAATTATGAATTTTTCCTACAAGTGAGTAGAGGATAATACCATCTCCATTCCTCTCATTGGAGAATGAACCATCAAAGTGCATATGCCACATTCCATCATCATAGTCAAATTGTTCATGTGGCATGTCATCTTCTTCCGTGAAAATAGAGTAGACACTCAGGCTCTCCTCAACATAATTTACATTAAACTGAGGAAAATTCTCAATGTAAGGTGAGATACGGTCTTCCCTAAGAAAAATTATGGTCTTTCCATCCTTAGGGATAGATAAATGCGACCCATCTAAAGACAAGTAGTCACCTGTTAGGGATTTCCAATCCCTCCCCAAAATAATTGAGTAGTTGTTGATAGGAATATCGATAACTTGAATGTTAAGGGTGGTACGTATCTCTAGATGTGCGCAAAGTACTAAAGTTACATCTTTAATCTCATCAATCATGGATTGTTGTTGATTATTATAGGAGAACATGCTTCTCGCATTTCCGTTCATACAAGAGAGGCCTAGCTCTTCCATAATGATATTTGACATAACACTTGGGCCTGAGCCACCATCAATGAGGCAGCAATGGGCTATTTTATCCAAAATCTTTATAGAAATGTAGAAAGTGGGGTAATTTACATATCTCCTAAAGTTATTTACACCTATCCTATTTACATAAGAATCTTCTTCATTGTGATCTTCCGTCAGATTGGCTATGTTGGAAGTTGTACCTTCCATAAAATCTCTAAGATGATGTTGTTGTTATGGAACAATCACCATATGTAAAAGAGTAGCATCAAATTTTATGTTAGCCAACTGATTTAAAATGTTATATTTTGAAGAAGGAGCAGTGACTTGATGACTGGTAGAATTGGGAGGAACTTGTGAGCCTGTATTTTGAGAGGATGTGATAGGGGAAAAAGTAGTCTTGGAAGACTCAATTTTTCCCTTATTTGCATACGATTTATTTTTGGTATTAACTACCATAACATCATCTTGTGGGGCCCAGTCTAAGAAAACAATGGAAGTATCTGGTTTTTTTCCAAAGATTCGATCCCTCACATTTTTATTGACTTCACAAGTGTTTTCATCGTGATGATCCTCACAAAAGTTACACCATGCTCTGGGAAATATGGCCTTTGGTTGAAAATTATTGCTCACAAAAGTTTTAGTAGCAACCTGGGTGGAAGCCTCGACAGTGGAAGTAGAAGTAATTCCCTTCCTTTCAAAAGAACTCATGTGATTACTACTGTCTTGCATAAGTTGTAAAACGACAAACATATTGGTTTGCTTGGCATAGTCTTCCTTAGGAAGATTGGTTCTTTATAGCTTCTCTTTGTACTCCAAACAAGTCTGAAGGGAAGATCTGATATTGTCTATGGATTTCTCTTCCAATCTGAGACGATAAAAAGAGGGTAAAGAATTATAGCAATTCATGAATGTATCTTGGTTTTGAGGTCTGATTAGTTCAGGGATTAGATTATACAACTTGGTGAAGTGAAGATTAAAATCCTTAATGGTTTCACCTTTGTTATAGGAAATGTTGTTACAATCAATCAGTTGGACTCTTGGGTTGAACAAAAGTGGACTTGAAATAGTAGACCAACTCATTCCAGGTGGATAATATTTTCGGAGGAAAGTCAAAGAAATCAATTGTATCTTTTCCTTCTAAATAATTGACAAATAGACGCATGCATGTGTCATTGTCATTCAAACCAATGTTATGACAAGAATTCGAGAATGGTTTGAAAAATATATTTTTGTGGAAAAAAAATGGTTTGAAAAATTCATTATTTTTTCCTTGTTTGGTTCCAATTGAATGAATGAAACTAGAAATCGCATTATTTATCCACTATATGTGAGTATTGGTACTATATTTCAAGCATTGTAGCATCTTTATGTTCACAAGTTTTATCTCTGCATCCAAGACGATGACCACATAAACCATGGAGTCAATGACCATTGCAAAAAGGATGACAGAATTGGCCAACATCATTTCTATGCTCGCTGCAAAAGTTAACAAGATCTCCATGAACCAATACATTTCTCGGTTATCCAAGTGTGAATTCTAAATTTATGATGGATCTCAAAATCTAGAAAAACTTTGTTGGGTTGTTATATTATTTGCAGTGAAATTAGAAGGTCGAAGTGATCGACCGAGAAAATTCGAAGTCGAACTGATCAACAACAATTCAAGAGGTGAGTTGACAATAGGTAGTTAAGAGGTTGAGTGGAAATTTGACTGGCAATCCAACTATTATTCGACTATAACACAATCTCGAGATTCATGGGATTTGCAACCAATGATCTACATGGATCTCTAACTATTTTTTGGCACCATTCTTTAGGGTTTTGCATGATGTAAATCTATAAATAGGGCACGTTGTAATTTTTTTACGATGATGAATAATGGGATATTCCTGCTAATCTTTAGCAGAGGTTGTTGGTCATGTAGATGTAAGCCATTTTGGCTACAAGGTTATTCGTATGTAAGAAAGAGGGTATGATGGTGATTATGTCTTAGGTGTAGAACAAGGTGAGTCATGTAACCCTTTCCTCTGAATGGATAAGACAACAAGAGAGAAATATGCTAGAAGAATGTTGGTTTTCCCATTTGGGTTTCTGGGGTAAAATATTTGTGTATAGTGTGATTGTTTTGTCATTTACTTTCTTGTTTAAATCTATATTCTTTTGATCTACTAGGTTTACTGTGGAATTCCATTTCATTACATGTGGTATCAAAGCTAAGGTTCGTAGATATTGTATCTAAGATAAACCCTAGGTCTAGTGAGAGTTTTAAGTTAGAGATCTTTAAAGTTGTGCTTGAAAGAATGGCAAGTAGTTTGAGGATAGAGATCGAAAAATTCAATGTCTAGAATTTTGAGCTTTGGAAGCTTAAAATTGAAGATCTCATTGTAGATCGAGAACAATGGATATGTTGAGGGAAGAATGAGAGAAACTTGAAAGAATAGAAAGGAGTATAATTCAAATTTGTCTTGTAGACTTGGTGTTGCTAAATGTCTCAGGTGAAGACTCGGCCAAGAAACTATGGGACAAGCTGGGAAGATTTTACTAGTCAAAATCCTTGGTAAATAAGTTGTTCCTTAGAAAGAAATTGTATCTTTTGAAAATGAGTGATGGGAGCTTGGTAACTGAGCATTTGAATGCATTGAATACTATAATAATCCAGTTATCATATGTGGATATTAAAATCATTGAGGAGGGGCAATGTATTATCCTAGTATGTTCTTTGGCAAACTCCTGGGATAGCTGTTTCATGGCTATAGCAACTAATTCGACAACATTAGTGCTACGTGGTTACATCTCTATTATCAGAAGAAATTAGATGGAAAAACATGGAAGGATTGACCAAATATTCCTTAATAGAGAGAGGTCAAATGATTGACAGAGATAAAGGTAAATTATCTGGTAAAAAGTATAATTCGAAGGGTACATCTAAATCCATGGTTCAGTTGAAAAGAAGATGTTGGAAATGTTGTAAATCTAGGAATTAAAAAAGGGACTACAAGTCGAAGAAAATAGAAGTCAGTACATGATCCAATGAGAAGCAGACGACTCAGAGAAAGACTACTCCAAATAAAGGAAGTAATGTGTATCTACAGTTGACCAGTACACAGTGAGATTAAGATGTTTGGTTGATCGACTAAAGAGCGACCTTTCATATGACACCTCACAAAGATTGGTTTTGTGAATATGAGAGATATGAAATGGGATATGTATCCTTGGGGGACGACTTGACAACCAAAATTGTTGGACGAGGAAGAGTCAGATTAATACTGTAGGATGGGAGGAGTAGAACCCTTCTAGGTGTGCTACATATTCTGGGTTTGGCAAGAAACCTAATATTTATCGGCAAGATGAGTGATATAGGATTACACACTCTATTTCAAAAGGATGTGTGCAAAATGGTCAGGGGTGCAATGGTCTTAATGAAAGGAGTTCAAATTGGAACCCTATATAAGTTGTTAGAGAATTTCAACTCAAATGGATGAAACATCATTGTTGTTCCTAAAATCGACTTGAATTCAACTCAACTCGACTCATATCGGGTTGATTCTATTCAAGTCGAATCGACAGTACCTCGCCAAGTCGACCTAACATGTTATGACACCACATGATGGGACACATTGGATCAAAACGACTTCAAGCGATGCACAAAAAAGGTATGGTCAAGGTTTTTCTTGATTGTAACTTGGAAGTTGATTTTTGTGAACATTGCATATATGGAAAAAAAAAATGGGTTAGGTTCCCATCTAGAACGACAAGGGAAAAGGAGATTCTAGAATTGTTTCATAGTGATGTGGTCGAGCCTGTAACAGTTCCTTCACTTGGTGGATCCTTGTTTTATGTCTCCTTCATAGATGATTTTTCCAAGAAGACATGGATATATTTCCTAAGGAAGAAATTAGAGGTTTTCGATAAATTGAAGGAGTTTAAATCTCTTGTGGAAAACCAGACAGATAATAAGATCAAGGTGATATGAACTGACAATGGTGGTGAATTCTATGGAAATTATTTTGAGTAGTTCTACAAGTATTGTGGCATAGCATGCCAAAACACCACACCATATACCCCACAACAAAATGGTTTTGTCGATAGAATGAACAGAACATTGATGGACAAGGAAGGGAGCATGCTTACTAGTGTTGGGCTCACAGAAGAATTCTAGGTAGAAGAAGTCGACACGGAAAAATATTTGATAAATATGTCTCCTTCATCAACACTAGTCGATATGACTCCATATGATGTATGGTTTGGTAAGAATTCTTCTCTTTCACATCTCAAAGTATTTGGCTATGATGTATTTGTACATGTTCCCGAGGAAAAGAGGAGAAAGCTAGACAAGAAGGCAATCAAGTGTATTTTCATTGGGTACAAGGAAGGAATGAAAAGATACAAGATCTTGGATCTGGCATCAAGGAAAATAGTGTACAGTCGAGATGTGTTATTCAGAGAATTCGAAGGTACATCTGAGTTTGAAGTGGTTCAAATAGAGAAAGATCTAGAAAAGGTGAGGTTTGAACTGAGGAATGAAGAAAATGATTCAGATGAGTCGATTGGATCAGATGAAGAGGTGGAACTGCTAACCCCGATTGTAAGGAGGTCTGAATGAGTAACAAAATCAGTCAAAAGGTATATTCCACCTGAATTCCATTCCACATGTGTGTTAACTTCCACTAACGAGGAGCCCAAGTCAGTTAGGGAGGCAATCAAATCAACAGAGGGTAAACTCTAGAAGGACACCATGGTCAAAGAAATGGAATCCTTTCACAAGATGAGACATCGGATTTGGTTGAATTACCTAATGGAAGAAAACCCATCGGTCGCAAGTGGGTGTTCAATAAAAAGATGAGCGGAGTAGGTCAACTCAATAAATTCAAAGATTGAATGGTGGCAAAAGGATATTTCCAAGTCGAAGGAGTCGACTTTATTGATATTTTTTACCTTGTTGCAAAATTAACTTCCATTAGAATCCTGATGTCTCTGCCTGTAGCATTTGATCTTGAAATAGAGAAAATGGATATGAAGATAATGTTCCTACATGGGGACTTGGAAGAAGAAATATGCATGAAACAACCCGAAGGATTTACAGTAAGGGTAATAAAGAGATAACGTGCAAATTGAAAAGATCCCTTTATGGTCTGAAGAAATCGCAAAGGATGTGGTATCAACATTTTGACACATATACCCTTAGTTTTGGATTTGTGAGAAGTAAGGTTGATCACTATGTATATTCTAAGGAAGAAGGTGGGAATTTCATACATGTAGCATTGTATGTCGATGACATGTTATTGGTTAGAAACAACATGGATGAAATAAAGGAGGTAAAGAAGTAGTTATCCTACAAGTTCAACATGAAGGATCTCAGTGTAGCGAACTACATTATGGGAATTGAGATCAAGAGAGATCAGGCAATAAGAAATATTTGGTTGACCAAAAGAATTACATTGAAACAATATCGAAGTGTTTCAACATGCAGTATTGCAAACCTATTAAGGTGCCATTCCTATGGGATAAAAGTTATATGTTGAACATTGTTCGAAAACACAAGAAGAAATAGAGTACATGGCATGTGTTCCCTATGCAAGTGTTTTCGGTAATCTAATGTATGTGATGGTATGCACTCTACCAGACATTTCCCATGTAGTGGAAATGTTGAGAAAACACATTTCGACACCGAGGAAGGAACATTGGATAGATGTCAAGAGAGTGTTTTGTTGAGTAAAAGATATGGAAGTTCTCTTCACAAAAAATTTTGAATCTTGCCTACCTCAGACAAGATAGGCGGGATTATTACCCTAGTTTAAAGTCTTATTACAAATTCAATTAACCTATAAGTTATAAAGCTCAGAGACCAAACCAATTGTTGATTTTTTATTCTTTATCAAAGTGCAATAAAAAAATTTATGATTTTATAAAACAATTTTTTAACATGAAAAAAAATAATATAAATATGATATAATCAAGAAAGACCAAGATGAGTCGCAAAACCATCCAAGATTTTATTCATTCATTCTGAAATTAGCCAATACACTTCACATACTTCAAAAGTATGTAGCGGGAGAAAGTCTAGCAACGTAAGGTAACACACACATAGACCACTGATGCCTTCAAATCAGACCAAGACTAATAATCCTACTGCCACAGTTTGCCTTTGCTATGAATCTACACAATAATTCTAATAAATACTGAAAACTAACCCAGAAACCGAGAGAAATATACACGCTATCAAACAGATAATCAACGTGGAACCATACTAGAAATCAATGTCTCTTGGTCCTTCTTATCGTCACCTTCGACAAACCCTGCTATCACAAAAGTCTCTTAGATTTAGAAATTAGAAAATGAACGAAGTAGTAATGAAATATCACTTTGTAGTCAGAGAAAACCTTATCATAGAAATGCGTCATCTCCCCCCTTTAACTTGTCCATCTTACTCCTTTATATCTCCAGGGTAGTTGAATCATTCAACCACTTTTAGTTAACTCACTAACTAACAACTAGTTAATTAATAGGAGAGTTGGAAAGTAAATAAATTAAATAATAATAATGATAATATGATAAGGGTACTAAATAGTACGAATAAGTGGGGACCCCCTATTTTATTTTAACAAATTAATGAACCATTTCCTCCTTGTAACTTCCACCTTAAATGCAAGACACGTTAGCTTGCCACATCATATAATCCATGTCATTTTCATCCATAATATGGAACTATAAGAATCCCCTTGTCGCTCCATGTGACCATCATTAAATTTATCAAAATTTAACCATTATATAAATCTTTCCAAAACATGCAGTATAGAAAACATAAGGTTTTCCAATATTAAACTGTAAAAAGTATGAGTTGTCCCAAATAACATGTTGTCCAAAATAAAGTGTAAATAATTATATACATAGATGCTGAAATAAACCAACAGAATCATGAAAAAACATATTTGTTGTGAGAGGCTCCCCCTCTCCTGCTATGATTGCTTTCAACCTCTTCATTTCTTCCAATTGACAAACCTTCCTTAGCATATTTGTGATCATTTCCCTGCATGTGCTAGGTGACTGAATGTGATGACTCATGTGATGAATTTGGCTCAACTCTTCTACTTTCTCTTTCTCTGGGTTTTCCTCAAGCTCAGTAATTTTGGCCTTGGCATGATGGGCATGTGAAGCTTGGGATATAGGTTGTAGGTTTGGATGCAGAAGAGGTGGTGGTGGTAATGGACCAGTAGGCCAAGAATGGAAAGGAGTTTGTTGAAGATGATCAATGTTCGACCAACCTTATGATTGTCTAGAAGGAGGGTGTGCAACATCTTTCCAGCCATCTCCTTCTGGCCTAGCTAAAGGAGCATAATTATGATTTGATATTGGAATGTCAACGCTTGGACGAGGGTTCTCAGGGATAGGTGTAGGTCTATAATCTTGTTGGCCAGGAAAATTGAGGAAACATGTCTGCAAAAAATGATTAAATTATTCTTAATATGCATCGAAATGTATAGAGAATCTGAGCCTTTTATTACCCCTTTGCCAAGGCCCTAACCCTCTACCTCTATTATTTCCCTTTCTTTTTTTACTGCCTCTACTAAAATTTCTAATATTGATGCATATAAATAGATAAGAACCAAATCATGACTAATCAATCATCTAAAACTTTGCATAAAAATAATTTAGACATGGCTCTATTCATAACAATACATATGCAAGAAATCATCATGCAAATCATGTCTTCAAAGCTAGAAATCACTTTGAACAAGTGTTTGAATTGGCTTTTGGGATTCAATGATAGGATTTGTAATGAGCGGAAAATGGTAACTATGATAGAAATGTGTAGAATGGACTATTCAATACCATGACCGGCTTCACTAAATCATTATGATCAAGTGCATCTTATTTCAATCATCTTGATTCTTATTTCAGCCATAAAACATAGTTACCCCGAATAAATTGAACACTTCACTCCTTATCTAGTTAATTATGCAATCCAATACTTAACACAACCATAATTAAAGCATGGGAATGAAGCAGTACTTGGGAAAATGAACTGGGGTTGTAATGAAAAAAAAGTGGTACATATGATGGGGAATGTAAAATAGACATGCATTAATTACAGATTTTATGATCATTTTAATATTCAACCATTCATCTCTTTTAATCCCAAATGATATGCAGAATTATAATCATCATATAATCACATAAGTCGAGTTTGCAACTCATCATAATCCCTTATTTCATAATCAAACCCTTCATTCAAACCATGACTTGCACAATGTTACTATTGCCCAAAATTATAATCGACAAATGATCAATTTCGAAGTTGTGCACAATATTCAAGCTTCGAATAAACAATTAAACATTCAACCCAACATAGATCAAACAATGCATTCGTTATTCAAATAATTATCCTCATCACACATTGACTATATTCCCAAATTCTCAAAATATGTCAACTTGTTATGAACCCTAAGTTCAATCCCCACCAACAGGATTAACTCAACAACCATTCAATCAATAAACCAAAATTCGACCTGGGAAAATTTTGTTTGTAACAATGGTTAGTCTTTCACAAAATCCACATATGCATCACACGCATTGAAAGGTCATGATATAACAAACAAACTTTAGGTGTGGTGAGGGTTTCAAGCCCGTAATATCTTTTAAACTTGGATGGGATCACACCAATGCATGTAAGGAATACCAATTCATCTCAGACTGGAGTAAACACAATCAAAAATTTTCTTTTAAACCATTGTTCGTCGAGTACTTTGCATGAACTCGTGGAGTCTCATAATCAAAGAGAATAGAAAAACCCCAAAATTTGCATGCAACTCCTTTGCATGTGATGATAGTAAAACAACTAAACCTGTGAGCTACAGGACATCAAGCCAAGTTTTCAAATAATAAACAACATAAGTAGCCATGGGTATATCGATAGGCCTTACATGATACCCAACAGTGAAGTAAAAAATGAAAAACAAAATCATGCAGAGCACAACAACCATTGATCAGAACTCTTCAACCATCGTGCTCTCTAAACCCCAACTATTCGATCTCAATTAGTGCATGCTTTCTCTATTTAACCATGAGCATCACCTTTTAAATTTTTGAATGCAAAAAACAAAATATGAAAGCAATCCAATCAACAAGCACAACATATTATTCATAAATCCATGAATAAACTATCAAGCAAACAACAACATTATATGAAAGGGAGTTGAAACCCTGCTACCTGGTGTTGTGCAAAATTTATTTTCCCTTGAAACAGTTACAACCTCAAGCTCAAACCTTCCTTCAAAATCAAAGCGAATGAATCAAATTCCAAACCCTCGAGGTGGTGACCCAAACAACAACTAATTCATTAACTGTTGGTCAGGTCGTGCTAGGGCAACGACCAACACTAAATTTCCGCAAAAACCAAGGAGGACCATGTCAAAACCCCAAGTAATCAACGAATACCAACTGTACACCAGGTCACACAATATTACATGCTACATATGTTGCCACCCACCACATTCAATACCACTATTGACCACATAATATTATCTGCAAACTTATATTAGTATGCATTAATAGTACCAAGCTCTTACCGTATACAAACTTTCGAGCCATTGCAACCACTAATAGCCAAGGTCGATGCTACTAATATCCTTGTAACTTGGATGATATGTGTCGAACCATATACATATAATCAATGAAATATATATGAGTGATTTACCATGCGCATATGTATATATAACACCCTTTAAAAATAAGTTACAACATATTTGTCAAGAGGTTGCAACGTGGTAATATAGCTTATCACATGTATGTATAGAGTGGCAAGATGCTAGTAAGTGCATAACCATGTCAATAAAGATCAAAACCTTTTGCTATATGAAATCGTGGATTTGCAAACACGGGAGCCATGAACCTTGTTTCAATGATTATTTTTCCCAACTCTAGTGTTGAGGATCAAAATTGTCAAATGAATAAGGAAATTTTATCGCCATTTGATACAAACTTTCATCATTCACCTTCATTGAAAATTAAATACCAAGCTTACATTGTATCAATAGAACATGCATGTCTCTCAATCACATCTAGAACCAGGTGACATCTTCTTCAAAGGACATTTCTTTCAATCTTTTAATGACACTATAGTGTGTCCCACTTATAACTTATTTAGTGTGTGTGTGTGTGTATAATAAAAAAAAATTGTGTATGCCTTGCAATTCTTTGCATGATAGTGACTTCATGATGATTTTGAGAGTCAACAATGGTGACTCAATAGGGAAGGCAATATAGTATTGGCTTGAACCTAGCTCTTTGGTTTTTCATCCCAGAGAAACCTTGTTGTTATGAAATTAGAAATATTTTTCTCTGGTATGCTCTTTCAAATAGGGATGGAAGAGGGCATAAATGGAAAGATGAGAGAACGAAAGTAGAGCACTCAACCTTAAGCAAGGTGGTCATAGGTGCAACAATGATATCAAGTTGTGGACCACAAGTGATTATCTTTCTTTCTGTTCCGATTACTAGTGAGTACTTAAGCATACTTTTGCAAAACAAGGCAAAATTGTGGTTTTACAAGTATTATTTGAATTATACTAAAGGAAAAAATTCGAATAATTGAAAGAAAAGAAACATAAAAATAAGGCTACTATCAAAATGGTAACAAAGTTGTAGTCAAAATCAATTAACCAAAATTAAATCAATAGTGCTACTGAAATAAATCATAATAAAATGCAAAAAAATAAACAATTGTACAACTAGAATCTAATATTTACATGAAACATTCATTTAGAAAAAGAACAATCAACTAAGCTCACATAATGTTTCAAATGAGATCCATTAGTCGTGAAGGAAAAAAATCGCTCTTTGAAGTCCTTCAGCATCTAAGTATCATTTCCAACTACCAGAGAGATCTTGTATGTACCTAGCCAAAGTTTTTGGAATTTAGAACGCTTGCCTTTGTTTGTGTGAGTGGAGTCCCAAAGAAGGACTTTATCATTCACCCTAAACTTAACCGATTTGTTACGCTTATTGAAATACTTCTTGATTGTTTGTTTCCTTTGCTATAGATTTTCCAATGCATGGTTCCTTTATTCCTCTAAGGCCAACAAAGCATTCATCCTTTGGGAAATATCAGTGGAATTAAATTCCTCAAACTATATTTATAAACGAAGTGATCTAAGATCAAGCTCAACAGGCATAACAACTTCTTGACCATATAAAATTTGAAAAGGGGTATGGCCAGTGCTATTTTTGGTGGTTGTGCGGTCGGACCACAATGCATATGTAAGTAAAGTATGCCATTGGCGGGGCTTATCGTCAATAATCCTTTTCAATATATTTACTAGGTTCTTATTGGTCAACTCGACCTACCCATTTCCCTAAGGGTAATAGGTGGATGAGGTGAAGTGCTTGACTCCAAATTTTCTCAAAAATTGAGTAAACTTTGCATAAACAAATGTTGGTATGTTGCCACAAATTATTTCGAGTGGAAGGCCAAAGCGAGAGAAGATATTAGATTCCAAGAAGTTAATTACCTACTCATCCTATGCTTTTTTAAGAGGAACAACTTCATTCCACTTGATAAAGTAGTTTTTTGTTGTTAGGATAAATATATGTCTCGCAGAAGATGGAGGGTTAATAGGGTCGATGAAATCCAATCCCCATTTAGCAAATGGAAAATCCGGTAAGACTGGATGTAAATGCATAGAAAAAAATTGTTCCTTGCTAAAAAAAAATTGAAATTTTTCACAAGCCCTAACAAACTTAAAATAATCTTGGAACATTAAGGGCCAAAAATAACTAGCTCTTATAATCTTATAAGTTGTAGCTTTCACTGCGAAATGGCCACCAATATGAAGGTTAGAACTTGTTGATCTATGGAATTCATTCAATTTTTTTTGAGTTTCTTTATCATCTATACATCTCAGCAATAACCCATTGACAGATCTGTGAAAAAGGATATTTCTCAGGATAAGGTACTTTGGAGCTATTAAGCTCGTCCTTCTGCGTTGATGCCAATATAAATGACCTGGACAATTCTGATGAAAAATATAGTGGATGATATCCTTGTACCAAGAATGATCGACCAGATCAACATCATGAGTTTCCAAGTAAAACAATGCCGACAGAGCATTCTCGTCTTCTTCAAAAGAATCACCTGGTTCAAAGTGTTGAGCCAAGTGGAGAGCTAGATCACATCCCTTAATTCTTTTAATTGTAGTAAACATTAAATCATGTTCCTGAATTTTGGCAAGCCAATGTGCAAGTTTTCCTGAAATATGAATCTACGTAAGAAAAAACTTGACTACAGGCAAAGGGACTCTTACCTATGTTTGCTTGCCCAAAATAAAATTCCTAAATTTTTCTATAGCTTTTACCTAGGCGAAAGTGTGTTTTTCAATCAGAGTGTACTTCACCTCGTCATATGATAAACTTTGAATCATATAGGCTATAGGGTTTTCCTGATTTTAGTCATCAATTTGCAGAAGAATGGCAGAAAATACTTCTTATGTGGCATTGGTATAAATAATGAAGTCTTTATTAAAATATGGCTTAGCTAAAACTGGTGTAGAGTTGATTTCCTTTTTTATTTCTGTAAAAACATTTTTTACCTCGTAATTCCAAGAGAAGGTCTTATATTTCTTCAACAAGTCATGGATGGGCTTGACTATCACTGTGAAATCAGGGAAAAACCTCCTTACAAATTTAATGGTTCCCATGAAATTTTGAACACCTTGTTTAGAAGCAAGAGCAGGGAGGTTCATAATCACAAAAACTCTCCCAGGGTCAATATTGATACCACAATAAAAAATAATGTGACCGAGGAGTTTTTCTTGAATAATTCCAAATATATACTTATAAGGTTTCAATGGCATACCAAGTTCTGTGCAACGCAGAAGGACTTTCCTAAGATGACCAAAATGAGTTGAACGGTTCTTGGAATATACAGATAAGTCATCAAGATAAATATGAATTATCTTACCAATCAAATCATCGAAAGCTATCTACATATCTCTCTGAATTGTGGCACTTGCATTAGACAAGCCAAAAGGCATGAGTTCGTAAGAAAAGGTGCCCCATCAGGTGATAAATGTGGTTTTATATTTGTCATCCCTCTTGACTCTGATTTGATTATACCCAGAAAAATCGTCAAGTAGGGACATCATTTGAGACCAAGCCACATGTTGCAAGATCAATTCCATATTAGGAAGTGGAAAATTATCTTTAACACTAGCTCTATTTAAAGCACGAAAGTCAACACATAGCCTAATCTCACCATAATTCTTCCACACAGGAACCAAATTTGAGGCCCATTCAGAATACTTTACTAGGAAGATGATTTGAGATTTTAGTAATTTTTCAACTTCCTTTCTGATAGTAGCTTCAAGGGAAGGGTTTACAGGCCTTTGTCTTTGCCTTAATGGTTTCACCCATTTCTTGATAGGAATGGCATGTGGGGTGACGTTGGGATAAAAACCACGAAAATCCTCATATGAAAAAGCAAAGACGTCCTTGAATGCACGGAATAAGTCCATGAATTTTCATTTTTCTTCTTTGAACATTGGGATCCTATTTTAAGAGTCTTGGGATCATCTGAGGTTCCAATGTTCACGGAGACAGTGTCTCAAACTTTTCTTTTTGACTCCTCTTCTAAAGCATCTTCCTTTTTTCCAAGATCACTCATTGAAAATGAACTCTTAAGAGGAGTCAAGCCCTTAGGAAACTTATCATCTTCAATAGAAATCACTTCCTTAGGCTTAAGAGGTTCATTCTGTAAGAAAGCACAGATACTCTCATCATTTTGGAAAACATGTCACGACTCAACATTTTCATGTATATGTGGATGATATAGAGACATAAAAGTGCAATTGGGTCGTTGTGGTAGCAGTTGTCGACTAGGTGAAGCAGCAAAAACTTCCAACTTGTCAGTCATTCTATTGAGCTCCCTTTTTATATAAGTGATGTTAAAGGATAACATATTCGAGATCAAGGCCCAAACAACCTGAGTGTACCTTTTCATCAACTTGTTGTTAGGATTATAAATTTTTCTAACAAGATTAACAACAAGATCAGAATCACCAAATATGGTAAGATGACCACAACCTAGATTATAATTATTTTTGATACCTAAGAACAAGGCTTCAAACTCAGCAACATTATTGGTGCAAGTGAATTATAACCTGAAGGAGAAATTATGAATTTTTCCTACAAGTGAGTAGAGGATAATACCATCTCCATTCCTCTCATTGGAGAATGAACCATCAAAGTGCATATGCCACATTCCATCATCATAGTCAAATTGTTCATGTGGCATGTCATCTTCTTCCGTGAAAATAGAGTAGACACTCAGGCTCTCCTCAACATAATTTACATTAAACTGAGGAAAATTCTCAATGTAAGGTGAGATACGGTCTTCCCTAAGAAAAATTATGGTCTTTCCATCCTTAGGGATAGATAAATGCGACCCATCTAAAGACAAGTAGTCACCTGTTAGGGATTTCCAATCCCTCCCCAAAATAATTGAGTAGTTGTTGATAGGAATATCGATAACTTGAATGTTAAGGGTGGTACGTATCTCTAGATGTGCGCAAAGTACTAAAGTTACATCTTTAATCTCATCAATCATGGATTGTTGTTGATTATTATAGGAGAACATGCTTCTCGCATTTCCGTTCATACAAGAGAGGCCTAGCTCTTCCATAATGATATTTGACATAACACTTGGGCCTGAGCCACCATCAATGAGGCAGCAATGGGCTATTTTATCCAAAATCTTTATAGAAATGTAGAAAGTGGGGTAATTTACATATCTCCTAAAGTTATTTACACCTATCCTATTTACATAAGAATCTTCTTCATTGTGATCTTCCGTCAGATTGGCTATGTTGGAAGTTGTACCTTCCATAAAATCTCTAAGATGATGTTGTTGTTATGGAACAATCACCATATGTAAAAGAGTAGCATCAAATTTTATGTTAGCCAACTGATTTAAAATGTTATATTTTGAAGAAGGAGCAGTGACTTGATGACTGATAGAATTGAGAGGAACTTGTGAGCCTATATTTTGAGAGGATGTGATAGGGGAAAAAGTAGTCTTGGAAGAATCAATTTTTCCCTTATTTTCATACGATTTATTTCTGGTATTAACTACCATAACATCATCCTATGGGGCCCAGTCTAAGAAAACAATGGAAGTATCTGGTTTTTTTCCAAAGATTCGATCCCTCACATTTTTATTGACTTCACAAGTGCTTTCATCGTGATGATCCTCGCAAAAGTTACACCATGCTCTGGGCAATATGGCCTTTGATTGAAAATTATTGCTCACGAAAGTTTTAGTAGCAACCTGGGTGGAAGCCTCGACAGTGGAAGTAGAAGTAATTCCCTTCCTTTCAAAAGAACTCATGTGATTACTAATGTCTTGCATTAGTTGTAAAACGATAGACATATTGGTTTGCTTGGCATAGTCTTCCTTAGGAAGATTGGTTCTTTATAGCTTCTCTTTGTAATCCAAACAAGTTTGAAGGGAAGATCTGATATTGTCTATGGATTTCTCTTCCAATCTGAGACGATAAAAAGAGGGTAAAGAATTATAGCAATTCATGAATGTATCTTGGTTTTGAGGTCTGATTAGTTCAGGGATTTGATTATACAACTTGGTGAAGTGAAGATTCAAATCCTTAATGGTTTCACCTTTGTTATAGGAAATGTTGTTATATTCCTTCAATCGATTAGTTGGATTCTTGGGTTGAACAAAAGTGTACTTGAAATAGTAGACCAACTCATCCCAGGTGGATAATATTTTCGGAGGAAAGTCAAAGAAATCAATTGTAGCTTTTCCTTCTAAATAATTGACAAATAGACGCATGCATGTGTCATTGTCATTCAAACCAATGTTATGACAAGAATTCGAGAAAGCAATCAAATGCTCATGCGTAGAGATAATATTGTTTCCTAAGAACTTGGGAAAATGATCTTTGAATTTTGGCAAAGGATTGGTTGTTGGTGCACGATTTAAGGGAGAAGAAACATGCCACATAGTAGTAGTAGCATCTTCCTGAAATTGAAATAAGCCATATTTTTTAATAACCTTGGTTGGGTTTGTGGTACATTGGACATGAATAGCATGTCTATAGATACTCCCGATTGAGGTCGAGGCAGAAGGTTTTGAGGAGGATGAGTTACTAGAACCACCTCCAGAGCCACTACTACTTGTTCCACTACCAGTGCTAGAAATTTTGAAGATGTAAGGAGGTGGAGAGGATGAGGAACTAGCCGAATCGGATAAGGACCGACGGAGCTTAGGTTTTTGTCATTGTAGAACAAATTTTCCTCTTCCTACTTTGGGAATGAGAGGAAATTTAGGTGATTGACCTCGTATTCGTCAAAATATACATGAGGAAGAGGAAATACAATGTGCTAATGTCAGAGTTCATCGAGAGATACTCTTCTTTGTTCATCCAAATCTTGTTGGAGACGTACTTCAACATCAATAACTTTCTAGTATCGATGTAACTCATCCCTAGTACAAGAATTTCTGAGGATTTCTTGGAATAAGTTGAATGAGACATTCTTATTGACAGGGTCTTCAGGAATGTTAAGTTGATCAGGGGTAGGCACAGTTAGGATAGAAAATTGATGAGGATGGATTCTAATCATGCTCTAGTGGGCATCCCATTGTTCCCTAATTCGTGTTTCTTCAAGGACCACTTCCCAAGAACAATTCAATTCAGCACGGTTATTGGTAGTCTCAAGAACGAGATTGTACAAGGTTAGGGTAATGTTGGTTTGATCCTATAGACCATCACCTAAGTTTGGTTGTCTTTTAACGGGCACAATCATTATTCAAAAGAAGAATCTGAACAAAAACATACAAGCTATAAATAGTCTGAAAACATAAATTAAATTAGTTAATATAAATAATAAATTTACAAGTGTACGGAAAATACAAACCAGGGAAATGAAAATGGAGTCTTTCATTCCGAGTATGGTCTCCAAAAAAGATGTTGGGCAAAATATTTGGAAGTTATCTTCACAACATTTTTTGAATATTGCCTGGCTCAGATAAGATATGCAAGATTATTACCCTAGTTTAAAGCCTTATTACAGATTCAATTAACCTCTAATTTATAAAGCTCAGAGACCAATTGTTGATTTTTTATTCTTTATCAAAGTGAAATAAAAAAATTATGATTTTGTATAACAATTTTTTAACATGAAGAAAAATAATATAAATCTGATATAATTAAGAAAGACCGAGATGAGTCGCAAAACCATCCAAGATTTTATTCATTCATTCTTAAATTAGCCAATACACTTCACATACTTCAAAACTGTAGACCAGGAGAAAGTCTAGTAGCCTAAGGTAACAAACACATAGACCATTGATGCCTTCAAGTCAGACCAAGACTAATAATCCTATTGCCACAGTTTGTCTCTACTATGACTCTGCATAAGAATTATAATAAGTACTGAAAACTAATCTAGAAACCGAGATAAATATACCGACTATCAAACATATAATCAACCGGGAAACATATCATAAATCAATGTCTCTTGGTCATGCTTATTGTCAGCTTCGAAAAACCCTACTATCAGATAAGTCTCTTAGATTTAGAAATTAGAAAATGAATGAAGTAGTAATGAAATGTGTTCTCTCCTCTCGTTCACGTTTTCCAGCTTACTCCTTTAAATATCTCCAGGGTAGTTGAATCATTCAACCACTTTTAGTTAACTCAGTAACTAACAACTAGTTAGTTAATAGGAGAGTTGTGAAGTAAATAAATTAAATAATAATAATAATATGATAAGGGTACTAAATAATACTAATAAGTGCAGACCCCCTGTTTCATTTTAACAAATTAATGAACCATTTCCTCCTTGTAACTTCCACCTTAAATGCTTGCCACATCATACAATCCATCTCATTTTCATGCATAAGATGGAATGTCTATAAGAATCCCCTTGTCGCTCCATGTGACAATCATTAAATTTATCAAAATTTAACCATTATATAAATATGTCCAAAACATGCAGCATAGAAAACATAAGGTTGTCCAATATAAAACTATCAAAAGTATGGATTGTCCTCATTAACATGTTGTCCAAAATAAAGTGCAAATAAGTCTATACGAAGATGTTGAAATAGACCAACAAAATCATGAAAAACCATATTTGTTGTGAGAGGTTGTCCCTCTCCTCCTATGACTTCTTTAATCCCCTTCATTTATTCCAATTGATGAACCTGCCTTAGCATATTTATGATCATTTCCCTGCATGTGCAAGGTGACTGAATCTGATGACTCTTGTGATGAGTTTGACTCAGCGGCTGCTACTTTCTCTTTCTATGGGATGTCCTCAAGCTCAGTAATTTTGGCCTTGGCATGATGGGCATGTGAAGCTTTGGATATAGGTTGTAGGTTTGGATGTAGAAGAGGTGGTGGTGGTAATGTGCCATTAGGCCAAGCATGGAAAGGAGGCTACTGAAGATGATCAATGTTCGACCAACCTTGTGATTGTCTAGAAGGAGGGTGTGCAACATCTTTCCATCCATCTCATTTTGTCCTAACTAAAGGAACATAATTATGATTTGAGACTGGAATGCCAATGCTTGGATGAGGGTTCTCAGGGATAGGTGGAGGTCTATAAGCTTGTTGGACAACCAAGTTGAGGAAACCTGTCTGCAACAACTGATTAAATTATTATGAATCTACATCGAAATGTATAGAGAATCTGAGCCTTTTATTACCCCTTTTTCAAGGGCCTAGCCCTCTACCTCTATTATTTCTCTTTTTGTTGTGATTTCCTATACTGAAAAATCTCATACTGATACATATACACAGATGAGAACCAAAGCATGACTAATCAATCATCTAAAACTTTGCATAAAAATAATTTAGACATGGCTCTATTCATAACAATACATATGCAAGAAATCATCATGCACTTCATGTCTTCAAAGCTAGCAATCACTTTGAACATGGATTTGAAAGGGATTTTGGGATTCAATGATAAGATTTGTAATGAGCAAAAAATGGTAACTATGATAGGAATGTGCATAATTGACAATTGAATACCATGGCCAACTTCACTAAATCATTATAATCAAGTGCGTGTCATTTCAATCATCTTATTTCAGCCATAAAATAGAGTTACCCCGAATAAATTGAACACTTCACTGCTTATCTAATTAATTATGCAATCCAATACTTAACACAACCATAATTAAAGCATGGTAATAAAGGGGTACTTCGGAAAATGAATTGGGGTTGTGTTAGCACATAGGATGTGTGGGGGTCAAAATATTTTTGGATTTTTGTTTTGAGTCATAGGGTCTTTTAATTTTAGGCTTTGGGTTATATCTCATGTTATAACTCATGTTTGATTTTTTCCATGAGAATAGTCTTGTTTTTTAGTCTTTCTAAGAGCCTTTGTGTCATGGTATTGTTTATCATTATGAAGGAAATAAGGGTCAACATGCGTCACACCCCTGGTCTTAAAATCATCATCATCATCATATGTCTTATCTCAAAGGTATGTGTTAGCACTCTGTAAATTATGTCCGTCTGACTAGACAAATGACAGAGGTAATTGTTTCAACCATCTTTAGAGCTGAGGCATTAGCCTGCTCAACCCAGAGAGGGCTCTCTAGTGTCACTTGATATATCTATGGAAATCGGTGGCTAGATTCGGTTTGTTTTGGGGATTTTAATAAAGTTGTTGGCAAAGAAGGGGGGAACACTATGGGCTATGGAGTCAAAATTCTAAAAGTGAACGAAAATAATGCATCGACTGATAGAACTCTCCAGAGGACAAAGTCTAAATAAGGCGATGAATCTGAGTTATTCTTGAAATAAAAGGTGTGTAGGAAGATGAAGAAAGCAAATAACTGCATCAGAGCATTACTGAAATGAATTCTGAATAAGTTAAGAAGACAATCACATAGCTTAAATTGCTTAAGACAAGAGCGTCACAAGATGAATTCTGGGCCTTTAAACTCTCCAATTTAAACAGAAGAAAATGTAAATGAAATGACAGGTTATAGGAAATACATATGATGAAAGGAAACAAAGCTCATAACACCACCCGTTAGAATCTTTTCATAGAGACTTCAAAATCTTTTGCATTTATATTCAATTCAGATTCAGAAAATTTACAAATAGTGTCCAATACAACCAAAAGGTGCTCTTGCACTTCTGCCAACATTAATTGATTCAATTCTCTTAGTACTTATACAATTTGATAAAAAATAACTGAAACACGTTTCATCTTCTGTAACAGTTTCGAATGTCAGTTTCGGTATACAAAACGATTTACAATAATTAGCAAAAAAGAAACGTTTCAACATCATGAACAATCTCTCTGACCGCCCGACTGCTTCCGCACCATTTGTTCCGCCCTGTGCTTATGTTGGATCTGCAAGATTGGTGACAGTTGGAGAGCACCTGTTGGTTCTAGGGATGTTGTGCTTTGTCTTACCCAACCGCACAAGTTCATTCCATTGCGCATCAGAGGGGATTTCGTAATCCATCATTTCTTTAATCAAAATTTCCAAGTCAATGCACATAGCATAGGACATGGTTGGAACGTTGACTTTCACTTTTTTGAACTTGTTTAGAATTTCCAAATCAGTAGCTAAATGTTCTACCAAGCTAGGGCCTTTCAGACTTTCTTCCATATCTTCAAACCTATAATGGTCCATACTGCACTGCATGAGGAGAGTGTGATAATATTCCTGATTGTATAATGAGACTTTATCATCCCAAAATGAGGGAAGACCTTTAGAAAACAATTGGTCAATGGCATCTTTAAACTCCTGTATGTTGTGCTCCATTTACACATCTTTGTTCTGGACCGATCTGAGCAGGTTGTGCTTGGCAATGATTCTCCTGGCTGAAATGATTAATGCGGTCCTGTCTTTCACTCCGATGGTTTGAAGATCGGTAGTTGGTATAACATTCAGTAAGTTGATGGAATTTTGGGCCCAATCCAAGGGATTCTTTGCTAACACTTCATTTACAACAGTGCATCTGTTCTGAGCTGTAGCAGCCATGTTGTCTTTGTCGTTGATAAAATTCAGATAACTTCTGAACTTAGCAATCTCCGTAACAATCGCGTCCCATATTACATGTTTGGCTCCCTGCAGTAGTGTTTTTCCCTTCAATCTGGTTTTTATCTTGTTCACTCTTTCCTGCATGTCTTGGTTTTCTCTGTGGAGTTGAGCTAATTTCCCATCCTTCACCTTCATCTCCTGTTTCAACTTTTCTAAATTTTCTTTGAGACTCTTGATCTCACCTATTTTCAATCTCACCTGGGACATAGCCTGAACTAATCCCTTAGCGCTTGATCCAACCTCTACATTAGCAGGCACAATAATTTCCATATATGATGTCGTTGCCTGCATTTGTGACCATTTTTATTTCTCTTTCTCCAATTGCAGTACTTTAGCCTTGTAATCTAGTGCCTCTTGTCTGAAGGTTTCCTTTTCCTGCTCCAAAGCAGTTAATTCTGTTGTCTGCGGATGGTCTGTAGGTGACATCTTCAACCTTTTCTTCAAGATTTGGATCATTTTGTCCTTTTCGTCTAGAGAAGCTTTCAACCCCTATGGACCTTCAGATTCTAACCTTTTTACCTACATCATCCAAGCTTTGTTGGACACCTTTTCTTGTTTTAGTTTCCCATCTAGCTTCAATGCATGTGTTGTCAATCTTGCAACCTTCAGAGCTAAGCTTAGGTAATCAGTGTACAACATATCACTGACATTTCTGTGGAATTTTACTTTATCAAGGGCACCAATGTTTTCATAGTGTACCTTGAACTCAAATACCTTATCATTATCAACCACTGCAATGTTGAATGTTTTTTTCTCGACATCTCTTACTGAGAGTAGGTGAGCTTTACGCGGGGATGTCCCTTCTACTTTGGGGAAAAGGTCCCTTATTTCACTATTGGCCATACTCCCTTTCACAACATACTGATTTAGCAAATCCTCCTTAGACTGATAAACTGTCCCAGGAGTCTGGTCGAATATGTGTTTCCCGCTGCTGAAAACCTTCATGATGCCTTCGTTCTGTGGCTTGTTTTCTGGATTGATTTATTCATTTTGGTTTGTAGTCTCTTCCATCTCCATGCACATCTTTCCTTTATGTTCTTCCTCTTCCAAGTCAATAACTGGAGAGGGTCATGTGGCTCTCATTTTCTTGAGGGTGTCTTGTTGGCTACTAGCCCCTGGGGCTTCTAAACTGCTTCTCTTATTGTATACGCTCACCTTAGGAGCTTTGATTATCAACCTGGGAGAAGGTTTTTGTGTTGGGCTCTGCTGGGACATAGACTCTGTTGATTTTCTTTGGTCATGTTGCATGGTGACCTCCATCTCTGCATAGGTTTCTAGATTGTCCAATTTATCGAATCCTTCATCGGGCTCGTGTTCATAGGGACCTTGTTTACTCGCCAATCTCCTCTTCGATATGATATGATGTGGATCATATCTTCTCCGTTGCAACTGTGTGAAACCAAATTCGTTGAGCTTGGATTGAATCTGGGGTAAACATGATTTATTCTTCACCACAAAGGGGCCCACTACGAATGGAAATTTCAGATTAGAAGCCTTGTGTGCTTTCAGGAAATGTTTAGTCTCTAATATAATCCTTTGTCTTATAAAATCCAAAGCAAAAACCCTAGGAGTCAGAAAAACTGGTAACATGTGAGGTCCTTCATGGTATCCATATACCCAAATCACAGTGGATTGTGTGAATAACACCCAGTCTCCTACCATGTTCTTTGGATTTGGTTGCAATGAGTTCTTCATTTCTTCTAGAACTCTTAGCAGATCTGAACCAAAATGAGACTATAAATCTTGGACATGATCTTATTGATGAAGATGAGCATGGTGATCTTTTTACACTCGGTCGAAATAAATGCAGCCTCAGGAATCTCGGTGTTGTTAGATCCCATAAACATTCTCAACAAGTGAGAGTAGTATCTGAAATGTCTTAACAAGATGAAATTAACTAGCTGTTGATGTATATTTTCTGCAATAAATTCATCAAAACTGACACGGATTGATTGCCCAGACAGGAAGAAAATCAACAAGAACCCTAACATAACCTCTACCACAAACTTATCATTGTCTAGACCTAGAATTTGAATCAGTAGAGAACAAACCCACTAGACTTCGATGATCATGATGCTTATACTGACAGGCAAGGATAGACTCTTTGAATGATGTTCAGGCTTGACTATGGTTTGCAAAAATAGGGTTTTTACCTCGAGCAAGCATTCTCTATAAATCATAATCATTCTCTATTCTTCAAAGGGTTCTGACACTGTGGGGGAGGCGTCTGGTATATTGAGAGCATGTCGGAGCGATGGACCGTCTACTTTACACAGAACTTTTGACCCTAATTTTTTTTAAATGACTCTTTCTCCCTGGGAATATCGCTCTGCACACCAACTTACAAATTCATGGAATGGGAAGACTGTTTCTACGACATAAGGGACGAAGGAGGCTTGAGACGCTTCAAGAAAGGGTATGTGAGATCTAACATTGTTCAATAAATTCTCTTTAGACACATAAACGAGCGAGACCGTTGTCTCTTTGTCGAAAGCATCAAAATCTCTGTCAATTAGGGATTCTTCCCAGGAGGAAATATCTAGTTCACTCACGGATAAAACAATAGGATTGGCAGTCATGATGAAGAATATCTGATAAGCAGCGAGAAAACTGGTCTGGTTCAGTTTTGAACTTCGAAATTTGAATGGAAGCTTTGCGCCAAATTTCTGAATGTTTGAATGCTTCAAATTGTCATAGAATAATGCCCAGGGTTCCTCCTTTTATAGGCATCTATTTCCATCAGGGTTTGGAGAAAAATGGTTTTGGATGAACTACCCTTTGCCTCGATGTGCCTCTGAGGACGCCACGTGTCCACAATTTAAACCAGGGCAGTTTTCCCCAGTCCATCCTCTGTCAGCTAATTCTCGTGCTACTTTAATCGTCGAAATGTGCCTTAGTCATTGATCTGGGCCACTTCAAGATCTACGGTCCACGTATTTCCTGGAAACTCTGTCATCGAAGGTTGAAAAAAGTGGTTTTGGTCAAACAACCCTCTTCTCCGATGTACTTCTAAGGGTGCCACGCGTCCCGCAAAAAATTGCAACAATTTTCCCTGGCCCGCCCTCGACCACTTAATCTTTGCACTAGTTACATCCCCGATACGCATCTCAGTCGTTGACCTGGACCACTTTCGAGATCGACGGTTTGTTGAGTCTTAGTCTCCATATCTCCGCTACTTTGTCCATACGCTTCCAGGTACAACCGGGTCCTCCAAATTTATCACAACTTTGTGACAATTTAATCCTTCATTATAATTTTGAAACTCGGACACCATCTAGAAATTATATGGTGATAACAGTATGTACAAAAGTTCCATTATGTCATTTTCAACCATTTGAAGGTCAAGTCGGATGTCAGATCTACTTGTTGCAAACTCACCTAAAAGTTCACAGTGCATAAAGAAGTACCTCATGCACAAAGTTCTCATCATTGTACTTTGAAAACGTGTGGGGGAAGATCTCATTTTTTTCAACACATTCAATTCATTATGATTTTCAGGATTTTTTCAAGGAACAACTCTAACAGTTTGAATGAAGTGCATTGTCAGAGATTGAAAGTTGGTGTTGCGAACTAGTTGTTGTACATAAAAGGATTGGATGCTTCCACCTGAGACATCAACCCAAGTTCCAAACACACCAGGTACTTCTTTGGTGATTTCATGTTGTTTAAGGGTTGATTGAAACTGCAAGTTTTTGTATTTTCCCCCTACGCTGCAAACTATTTTAATACTTTATTCGTTGCCAACCCTCTACACTATTTATAATTCACAGTTTTGGTATCCTACACACTGGCCTTTTTCAAGATTGATATACCAAAGAAACATCTTACATTTTCCCCTTGCAAAGAGCCACATTACCCACTGCCAACTTTGTGCTGCAAACTGGCATTGCGAACCCTCTATCTTTTGATAGATCAAACCCTTGTCAAATTGAGATTCGTCTAAGGAATATATTTTAACCAGTCACTTATAAGTTTGCAGCATTTCCAGTATTTCATAAAAAACCTAGTTCAAATTGCGCTGCAGACTAGCACTACGAACTCAACCTTTGGTGCTGCAAACCCTCTATTTTACACAAAGTTGTTTCATTCTTCTTGTCTGCGGTTTCATTCAGATTGAATTGTTGTTCCTCTTTATCACTTCCTACTTGAAAATTTCTTAACTTCACACTATTTCTGTGTATAATCTTTCCAGTTAAGTAAACCCTAAGTGTGCCAGCTCCATAAACAAACCCTAAAATTTCTTGTTTTATTTTACATTTTTCATAGCAAAAGTCATAAGAGGTTACAAGAGGTTTTCAAAAGAGTAATTATGGATGGTCAAGAAGGAAATAATATCCACAAAGGGGGAGAGATTGTGAGAGATGAACCACATGACATGCAACTCATCCATTCTGAATCATTTTTCAAGGAATCTTTCCAGAGGGTGGCCTGCCTCAATTTTTTGTCAGAAAATGCAAAGAGGACATCCTGAAGTAGCTAAGCAGTTTGCACTCAATTTCAGTGGGACAAAGACTAAGGTGGGGGTGTTGGAGTTTGGAGTCTCTAAGAAATCTATTTATGTAGCCACAGAGATACCTTATTGTTGTGAGAAGTGGTTTAAATCCATGTCTTTGAACTCTTCTTTCTCCAAGGAATTCCTTAAACCTAAATATCAAGGAGACAACCTATCTAAAGTAGTGCCCAAAAGTCACATGATGGAATATTTTAACAAGATGCTCAGGGTCATTCAAAGGTACTTCACATGTGAAGGAAGGTTTAATATGGTATATCAATACCATATCATATTACTACTACACTTCACTGGGAAAGAGTCCATGAACCTTCCTTTTACCTTTTCAGGATTATCTACAATATGTCAGATAGAGTCCAGGCTAAGTCCAAGCAGGTGGATACCACTATTTTTCACTCTAATTTAATCAATATGTTAGTACTGGAAGAGTTGAAGAAGACTAACACTAACTGAGGAACTTTCCTAGCTGCATCATATTTTCAGTTAGATATTTCTCCTACACCACAGTCCAAAAGGCACACACCAACCCCTGTTGAGAAGATTGTGCAATCATATTCAGGAATGAAGAGGAAGATGACTAGGAGTGATAAATATTTTTAGGCTACGATAAAGAAGCTGAAGGTGGTCCCTCACAACATCATGACAGAGAAATTTCACCTGTGGCAAAACCTACACCTATGGAATACCATCAAGCAAAGAAAGGATTTTGAAAGGTAAAAAACTTGTGTTTTACCCACTCGTTGTTGCAGAAACAGTCAAATTTAGAAGACCTTTTAATAGATCGATAGCTAAACAATATGTTCCTATGGAAGATGGTACAATAGAAACTTCAACTTTGCAAAATGACAAAGCTCAGTTTTCAAAGCAGCCCATGAATATTATTGATATCAACTCTCCTCCTCATGAAAGTAATCCTACTTCCAAAAGACTTAGGAGACAACTTAAGGATGCAAAAATTGAAATTGACAAGTTGAAAAAGGAAAAGTTGGAGGCCCAAATCAAGATAAAGGATATGTTAGATCTATATGAGGAGACTATTGACAAAGCAGGGTTTATGGCTAAGAGGTTTTTTCCCCTTCACAAGAATCTCAAGAAAATATATAGAAGAGAGCTTTCCAAGCTGAGATTAGGAAATTAAAAGCAAAGTTGCAACCCTTCAAAGAGAAAGTAGCAAAAAGGAATCTAGATATGTTGTCTAAGGTAGCTACTAGAAGGAGTACCAGAACCAAAAGATGAATACAGGGTAATATTTCACATCAGCATTATTTTTGTCATGGTTTACTTTTTGAATGCAGTTACAACACTAAGTGATGATTTTGGATTTTGAGCTAAACTTAGCATCTTCATATGTTTTCTCCAAGGTTACTTCATGTTGTAAGGATTTTGTAGAATTTATGGAAGGCTTATCCACTTCTAGTACAAGTTTTAAAGATTGGAATCCTTTTTGTAAGTAAACAGGCTTCTACAGGAAAGTTCGCAACAGATGGACTCATTGGCACTGCGAACTGGGTGTTTTAGGACAGTTTGCGGGCAAATGCTATGAACTTGGATTAATGAAGATTTTGAAGATGAAAGGGATTGTCAGGCGTCATGTTAAACTCACATCAGCATTTAGTGGTTTAGTTGCACATTATAAGGCCACCTTCCTACAGTAAAGCCACATCATCAAGTTGTGAAGGGTTGTTCTAAATGTTGCCAACATCTTCCTAGAAAATAACATTTTGTTATTTTCTTGTTATACATCTAGTGTCACACCTTTCTTAGGCATAGAATCCTATGAGGAAATGACGTGGTGGATTCTAAATAGGTTTTCTTGGATATTTTTTCATTTAACATAGATTGTAACTTGATAGGAGGTTCGAATGGTTGAGGAGAGAAATTCTTATCTTTAGTCTCAAACTGTAACATATTTTTCCTTATGTATGTACCAAAATCAAGAATCTTTAATGGTGAAAAATCAGTATTTTTCCTACTGCCATTTCTGTTCTATATCACTTTGGTGTTAGTCTTTGTTGATGGATTCATCATGATGCTTGCTTCCTTATTACAGTAAATGATTTATTGTTGGTAATTTATGCGAGTTGATCAAAGTGTTTTCTTTTTTTGATTAAAAAGTTCTTATTCAAATGAGTTTTCTTCCATATGTGTTCCAGAAATACCTGATGTGACCTGATACACATATTTAATTTTCCTTGCTAAGTCTTCTATATTTAATTAATATCTTTTAACACTGATTTGAAGCTATTCAAAGCCTTTCTTCTTGGTGTGTATTTCATGGAAGGTTTATGATTGGCATCATAAACTAAGTTTCACATCCATTTGCCACACCTTTTTAAAAATATTATTATTCACATTTTGATAGGTATTAGGATTACATATACAACATCCTAGGTGTGAATTCTAGTGCTAACATTTTTGGCATCGTTGTCGGGGAACAGATTGAAGATACTTCCCTAGGTTGTATGACAAAGACACTATTGATTTTGTTGATGTACACAAATCAGTAAACAAAATGACTACATAGTGCACCTGGCAACTCCAAAGTTTAGTTGTGGCTCCCAAGAGTAGGCACACGAGGTATAACCCCCAGTCACCTCTGGCTACACCTGAACTTGATCCAGAAAAAATAATAAAGAAGGGAAAAGCTTTGCAAGGAGCCTCCTCTTCTAAATTCTTAGGTACTTCTGGAGACCTGCCTAACTCTGTTTTCCATACACCATTTTTTGTTTCTCATGTTTCTCCTTTACCTCTTACTTAATCTCCTGTAAATCTAGAACTAGGAGATTTTCTTGTAGAATACACAACGTTTTCCCCTCATATGAAAAAAATTTTGGAAAGTTTTGATTTTCTTGCATCTCCTAAAATTGTAAAGTGGTTTATAATTGAAATTTTGGAATATTTCCCTTTCTTAGGTTCTCCTTATCCCTATTCTTTTAAGTTTCCTGTAACTAAAGAAGAAGAAACCTCAGTTTTTATTGAGGTCCCCCCAGCTCTATCCAAGTCCCAACCACCTTATGTTAAATCTGAATATTCTCCACCTTATACTCATCCTTCTTCAAAACCACTTGTTATACAGATTGCATTTTTACCTATTAAGTACCTTCTACTTCTCCTAAAATTCAGAGTCCTCCTTTTCCAAATCAAATGGTAGGGATTAATCCTCCTCATAATAGAATGGATGCCATTGTGGCTACTACGTATACACCATTAGTACTTCCCCAGCCCATGAATGCTCTTCCAGTAGGATATTACCTTAAGTACATGCCTAAATTTATTGGAGAGGAATATATCACTGCAGAAGAACATCTTGTTGCATTTTACAGTTATGCAAATAGTTTGAATATTGAAAATGAAGATGTCTAGATGAGGGTTTTTGTGCAAAGTCTAAATGGAAAATCTAGGAAGTGGTTTAGAATTTTAGCTCTCGGATTAATAGATGTAATTGAAGCCTTGGATGATGCCTTTTTAAGACAATGGGGTGACAAAAAAGACTTCTTATATTACATTACAAAATTTGTGGCTCTTAAAAGAAAAGAGGGTGAATCGGTGTCAGATTTTTCAAAAATATTTAACAAGATGTACAAAAAAATTCCTACTGATATTAAACCCACTGAAACTTATGCTAAAATAGCCTATGCAAGTGCTTTTGACCCATAATTATGTCTTTTGTTGAGAGAAAGAAGGTCTACAACATTGGCCCATATGCAAGATGTTGCATGTAACACCCCAGGTTTTGAACCCCCATTTTAAATAAAGTATTGTTACAATGTTGAGAGGCCAGAGTGCCCAAACAAATATTAAAAGGCTAGTGTGCCCCAAGACATGTAATGTTTTTTATCATTAATAACAATAAATACATGGTTGACTTCTAGATGGACAAGGACTAGAGTTATAGGGGGCTATGATTCCACAAGAGAGGGGGCTTGAGGGGATAAGTGTTTATTCCTATGTTAATTACCCTTTTTGCCTAAGGGAGGGAATCGGTTATGGGAGCTTCTTGGGGAAGGCCAGGAGGTTATTGATTTCCCCACGTAGTTACTTAAACCCGCCTCTGGTCTGATGGGGGGGTTTGACTGATGTCTTGTTCACTAATTTCCTGTACGATTCACTCATTTCCTTCATGCACTCCCATGCACACACTTCCATGCATGCATTTACCCATCCATTGATCCATCCTCATCCGTGTCTTGGATCGGGGAAAGGGAGAAAAATTGCTGAAGATTAGCCACAGGATAGTTGGTTGTAGTGGTCGTTGGTGTGATCCAACCGTGACCCGAGGCCACATGTCTAAGATGCATTGGCCCATGTCTAGTGTTGCTCATAGCTGCGAGTCCTGAGAGTTCCAGCATTGAGATTCTAGACCAGTTGCGCTAGAGCCCGAATAAGGAGAAGGATTGCCTGAGGGACTGTGTGGTAGAGAAGGGTGGAGGTTCATTCTCTCGGGTGGTGCAAGTTGGGTAAAAGAGAGCTGGGTAATTGGATTGCTATGAGAGATGGGAAGCCTGTGAGAGCTCGGGTGTTGACTGGTTTGGGAATCCAAGTAACACTCTGGAACTGTCCTTGTGGATTCATATCCCTGGCTTGGGGGTGACACTGTTGTTGATATTTAGAGCAGTGGTGTCTACGGTTGGGTGGAACTTCCTTGGTCTGTAGCCAGTTGGTGTCATCTTTCATAAAGATAAGTGCTCTTTGTTATGGTATCATTTGCATGTATATGAATGTATTCTATTGTATAATTTAATTATTGTTTAATTGAATCTTTAGACTATGCATGCTTTTTGTTTACTGTTGTACATGTCGTTAATTCTTTTCTTTTATGCATCCTTAAATAACAAAAAAGGTATCGGTAAGAGAAAGAAGTCCAAGGGTGGGCTTTGTTCTAGGAAAATCTCCCTGCGGACAGGTAGATTGCCTTAAAGAGCTAGACCCTAACTCTAAGACAGAAAGTGCTTAACGTGGACACTGACTTCCTTTCAAATCTATACAAACTAACACATGAGAAGGAAGGAGAATAACAGTACCTCTTTATCGACGTTTGTCCCTGCACGCTCCAAATCGAGCTCCAAACTCTCGCTCCTCGCTGAGTCCTATAGACAAACAAGGTACAACCACTTCCTACTCTATTGATATTAGCTTGAAAACAGATCTATCTATCAATGATAAGTTCATGTAAGATCAGACACAAACTAGAAAGAAACAGGCCAAGCGTGTCATATTAATGAGAATAACACAACGCTCCCTCAAAAGGGGCATCAGAGCGCTATAGCGCTCCCTAGGAAGCTTGAGGGGAGCACCAGCGCTCCAAGGATGGATAGCGCTCCTTTAGAGGGGCAGATAAGCGTTATAACGCTCCCTGAGACCTTATAGGGGAGCGCCAGCTCTCCTAAGGCTGATGTAAGGGAGCGCTCACCTTCAAAACCTTTGTTTAAGATCTCTTCTCAGGTGATAAAAGTTCCTTGACTTCAGTTAATCATTTTCCTTCCTCCACATCAAGTGTCTGAGTTATTCTAGATGTCTTTTTGGTGTCATCATCATGGCAGTATGCTTTGTTTGATATTTGCGACACTTGCGATAGTTGAGAGGATCATGCGACACTTACGACAATTATCGAAGTGAGCAATATTGAGGTGTAACAGATTGCCCCCCAAAGTATGATGTTAGAAGATGCGAACTGATAACTAAAATGCTTTGTAGATGTTCAAGCAAGGGTATAGACTCGGAGAACCTAACAGAAGCTACACACAAACATCCAACAAATATCATGACATATTTCAAAACCCAAGACAGGCATACCTATGCTTGGGTGATCAAGACTTGAAAGATATGGCCGCCATAAAATACATTGTGGATCCATAATTGTATTGATAAGAAGGTATAGCCACTGAAGATACAATGTGGATCTATACTCTGATGACTCAGACTGATCGTAGCCACGAAGAATACACAGTGGATCTACGGGATGACAAGACATAGCCACGACCAATACAAAGTGGATCTATGTAACAGTGTATGTGTTATTTGTCCAATAGAAACTCCTTCGCAACCTGGGCAAAGCATATATCAAAGTGGTCACTCAACCCAGGGTCTTCTTACCAATCCCAATATGGTACGAATCTAGCCATGTGAATAGATGTCCTGATGTCGAACATGGTAGAAACCACTTGATTACCGGTCAATGGTGTGAACCGTTAACAAGCGCGAGGGAGATCACCATTAATGTCAATGATTCCCATGGTACCCAAGTACATTCCAGCGAATGTGAATAGATGAGCTGAGGTCGAACATCCGTGGAATCATCCGATCAGAGGTCAATGATGTAAACCTACTGTCGAATGTGAGGAGGCCTGCCATTGAGGCATGCAGGTCCCAAAGTACTAACTGGTT
>ML787327.1:354559-377832 GCA_009831015.1 Picea engelmannii
TTTCGTACAGTAGTCTAACGAGACCGAAAAAGAGATAAACTATCGCTCGAAAGACGCCCTTTCTAACCTTTTAACGAGTGTGAAAGGAAGCAAGGTCACTCGACAATCTTTTCATATTTAGAGAGTCTGAAAAGGGTTTAAAGGAGACTCCAGGGGGGTTCCTTTTTCATGTGTTCATATATCTGTACGGGTCCGAAAAAGAGATAAAAGTTTACCCGGTTGCGTTCTCATATTTTCGAGCTCGTGAACGAACTAAGACTATGCTCATAAGCGTGACAAGGTAAATAATCCATCAGAACTGCCAGGAAACCTGCGATGCCAAAACTACAAACCAGGGGTTTAGTGAAGCCATTATATTGTTAGAGAAACTCATAAATGACTATACCTTATAAAAAATGGGAATTTATAAATAGAAATACAATGAAAATTCCATTTACCATTTCATTTTGCACAAGGATTTTGGAGTAGTGGAGATTCTCATTTTGAGGCAGATCGTGTTTTGCTCGCTGCCGGAGCTACTGTTGACCGTTTTTCTTTCCCTTCGGACCAGGTAGATCTTCATCTCTCCTTCTTTCAATGACATGGTTTAATATTCATTTTCATAGCATCATTTAATTTAAAATACGAAGCCCTAAGTTGCCCCCAAAAGATCAAAATCGACCTCTTTTAAAAATGATAGAAAAAGGGGATTCTTTTAGCAAAACCGTTTTAGGAGGGAATGGCCAAGATGCCAACGCCTCAATAGCTAATTGGACGGGTCGTTTTTGGTAAAGAACCCATGAAAAAAATCCCCACGTATGCCCACGCAGCCATAAAGAAATCGTTTGCATTTAAAAACGTTTCATTGTTATATGATGGATGTTAAATGGCTAAGAGAGGGCGTGGTGATTGTAAAAGAGGGTGTGGTCACTTTAAATGATGTGGGCATTTAGATTTCATGTTTTAACTTGCTTTTAAATATTGCCAAAATTGCCAAAACGTTGAAATAATGAATTTTTTTATTCTTTTGTTTTGTAGGTGATTTCGGCGACCATGATCAAGTGGAAAGAACGAGAACATGAGATGGATGACTTGGCTGTCTTGCGGAGTCCTCGCACGTGGGACACATTGCGAGCTTGTGGCTTACTAAAATTATTCAAGTTGCAAAAAATGAAGAAAGAGATTTTATTGCTTGAGCATATGATCGGCCTATGGGATGTTGCAGAGCAAGGATTCCGGATTGGCACCCAGCTTTTAACCATTGAGTTAGAAGACGTGTATTTTTTGACTGGCCTATTGAAAAGAGGGTTCCCATATCTTTTTCCGGGCAGAGGGCGCTACCTGAGCAAGTGGACATGTATCTGGCACGCCACTGTATCCTAGGGGCGAGACTGGTAGGCGGTAGGATCCCTATCAAGGATATTCGAGAGCTACCCCTCTGGTCCATACTGTTTTCCATCACGAGCGTGACGGACAGTACTAGCGTGCATCTTGCATCAAGATCGCAGGTGGCTTATGGTGTTCAGTGTTTGGAACCAACACTGTTCAACTGGAGTGCAGGGTTCCTTCGAAATGTGAAGGAACAAGTTTCATGGTGCAAGACAGGACAGAAGCAGTTTGGTTATGGCTCATTTCTGGTCTCATTTTTTCTAGAGCGCATCCCCCAGATGCAGCCTCAGATAGCACTAGCGGTGCGACCAGTGGACGAACCGAGGATGGAGAGGTGGACTAGTCTGTCTCCGAGGCTAGTAGCGGAGTCAGAGTTCCGTTTCACTGGCGATTTCTTTGCTTGGCTGAGACGGAAGTATCTCTGGATAGAGGACTTCCCGTATATTGAGGTGGATTTTCGTGGGAGTATGGATTTGATTTTACCCGCGGGGGAATATTGGGATGCTTCAGGTACAAGACTAAGCAACACCTTGTCTAGTTTTGTTTTTTAAGTTTTTGATGTATGTATATTTTTTTGGGGTATGTAGAAGAGTTTTTTGACAGATGTATTGTTTTTAACATGCAGAAAAGGGAGCAGTGCACCCGACCGATATACCGATACCAGGATGTCACAGGGGCATTTCGGTTGCAACAGATTCGGTAGTACCAGTGATAGGTCTCCGGGAGGTTGAAAGAAACCTCCAAGGCCTCACGGTGGGCATTCCTCCTTTATGGAGGGGAGAAGTGCCTTTACATCTGCAGAGGCACACTGTGGGAGTACCAGAGAATATCAATTCTCTAGTGAGGCGCGTAGTGCACGCGGTGATGTGTTACTCGCAACATAATGTAGTGCGGGGAGATTAGAGTCTCTCTGGTGATCATATTTTTGTATTCCTTGTCAGGCGGCATTGTATGGGTGTAAAGACCCAACATTTTGTTCTTCTACACACTTTTTTGATGTAATCAAAACATTTCAGTCACGCCATACATATATATATATATATATATATATATATATACAATTCTGATTTATTTTTTTACAGTGCCAAATGATTTGTACATGATGATGTCTGTGATGTGTTTTAATTTACATGTGATGTACAATTTTGCTTTCCTTAAATCTTATATGTGGGCGAGATACCGATCCATGATGTAATTAGCTAACGAATCCGAAACACTATTAATTTCTCTTGGAATGTGTCTATATTCAATGTAATCGAACATTTGTTCAAGACGGTGAACTTGTAGGTGGAGACGTAGCAGAATGGGACTACGGATAGCGTAGATACGGTTGAGTTGATAGACCACGAGTTGGGAGTCTAAGTAAACAATGATACGAGAGATACCTAGGGAGGAGGCTTGGGTCAATAGTTCGATGACAGCATGATATTCTGCCATGTTGTTGGTTGCTGGTCCTAAGCAGATACCTCCTGAACTCACCACCTCGTCAAATTGGTAAATAACCCATGCTGCCGAAGCAATGTTCCGGGTATGTCGACTAGCGCCATCCACAAACCCGACAAAGATAGGAAAGGAATATGTCATCTACGCATGAAAACACAAGCACAGTCATGAGCGGCAACGGTGAATACTCGAGCACGCAAAAGAAATAGACACACCAAACTAAAATACAATAATGTACAAAGTACAGATGCTAGGTGATCTAGGCATAGTAATTTTTAAGGTAAAGCCCGTTTCGGGGCTCTCCCAGGGAAATTCCATCATGATCTACTAATTCGTAAGAGCCTCTGCGTAGAACACGCTTCATGATGTAAGGACCGTGCCACAGAGGTTCTAACTTTCCTATCCCCAATTTATCGTGAGCTTGGTCATAGACGAGGACTAAGTCTCCTTCTGCAAACATCCGAGGGTGGACGGGTTTGTCGTATTGACTCTTAATTTGCTTCTGATGTGCCTCATTAACGAGAGCAGCATCATGACGTGTTTCGTCCAGCTTGGATAGATACAAGAATCATTCTTCTTCAGCAGAAGTATGGGGCAGAAGTTCTACTTTCAGTTTGAGTGATGGAATCTCACACTTGATTGGTAGAACGAATTCAATGCCATAAACCAACTGGAAAGGAGTAAATCCAGTTGAGGTTTTCGCAGAGGTGCGATAAGCCCAGAGAGCGGAGAAAAGTTGTAAATGCCACGATGTCTTGTTTGCCCCTACCATGCATTGGATCATGGTTTTTAGGACTTTGTTAATGGCCTCAACTTGTCCGTTGGCCTGAGGGTAGTAAGGGGATGAGTTTTCATGGTGAAAACCAATTTGACATGTAATTCGCTTATCATCTGGTTCTTGAAGTGTGCACCATGATCAGTGACAATGGCACGTGGTACACCAAAACGAGTTATGATATGGTTGAAAAGAAACAGAGCTGCAGTACGACCATCGTTCAGGAAGGTAGGCATAGCCTCAGTCCATTTGGTGAAGTAGTCGACGACGACGATTATATAACCGTGCCCCCCAGCTGAAGTAGGCTTACACTGCATGAAATCGATACCCCACTTGGAAAAGGGGCCGATGGTGATAATGGGGTGCAGCGCAGTAGGGTGGGTGCATGCCTTCTTGTTAAAGACTTGGAAGGGTGGGCATTTTTTGACGGCCTCGATGCAATCTATGAAAATCGAGGGCCAAAAGTAGCCGACACGTAGGATTTTTTAGGCTGTGGCCATCCCAGAAAGGTGACCGCCACAGGCGCCAAGGTGACAATTTTTCAAAACGCGTTTAGCCTCCTCGTGAATCAGACATCGTTGAAGGATGGTGTCAATACCACGGTGATACAAGGTGTCGCTGATGATGAGATAACGACGAGAGTGGTGACGAATGCATCGACGCTCTTCGCGAGAAATGTTGGGCTGAAAATGTTGGGTTTGAAGGTAGAGGATAATGTATCCGTACCAAGGATCAGAGGTGCTGACGAGGAAGAGAGATTCATCGGGGAGAGAATCTCTAGGTTCAATTTTTTCATTGGCACGAGGGAGAGCACATATAAGCTCTGCAAACACCAAGGATTTTTTGGCTTTGGCCTTCGTAAACTCAAGATCGAATTCCTGAAGAATAATGATCCATTTAGAATATTTGCCCCCAAGTACTTGACGCGTCAAGACGTGGTACATGGGGTTGGAGTTCGCGATCACCGTGGTGGTGCGTAATAAGATGTAATGGCGGAATCTCTGGACAGTGATGACGGCTGCCAGAGCCAGTTTCTCGACATGTGAATATCAAAGTTCGGGTCCAGATAGACTCTTTCTCAGGTAATAAATCACATGTTCTTCGTCGTTGGGGTCCTCCTGAACTAACACCATCGCAATAGTGGAAGTGGAGGTGGCCAAGTAAAGGATATAGTCCTTTGTATACTCCGAAGGGTGTAACAAGGGAGCATGGGTCAAGGCGTGCTTGAGAGCATCGAATGACCGTTGGGCAGTGTCATCCCAGATGAAAGGGGTATGTTTCTGCAGTAACCGCATGAATCCTTTAGTTATCTCGGCGTAGTTGCAGATGAAACGACGAAGGAAGTTCGCTTTTCCTTGTAAACTTTGGAGTTGGGTTAAATTGGTAGGTGGGGGTAAGGCTAGGATGGCCTTGATCTTTAAGGGATCCACCCGGATCCCATCTTTGGAGACAATGAAACCGAGGAGTCGACCGGATTCGACAGCAAAAATGCACTTGTGGGGGTTCAAGCGAATGCGGTAGAACTGACATCGAAGAAAAATCGCCCGCAAGTGATCAATGTGATCGGATCGATTGGATGAGTGGGTGGGTAAATCATCGAGGTAAGGCTCTACGATATGCTTGATATCGTGGAAAGCGTATGACATGGCCCACTGGAAAGTAGCACCAGCATTTTTGAGGCCAAATGGTAACTTTCGATAGGCGAAAGTCCCCCATGGGTAGATAAAGGTTGTCTTATGTTGATCAGCAAGTAAGATTTCGATCTGGTTATACCCAGAAAAGCCATCCATGAAAGAGAAGATTACGCTCCCTGCGCAATTATCGATGATTTGGTCGATGAAGGGCATAGGGTAGTTGTCCTTGGGACAAGCCTTGTTGAGATCCTGATAGTCAACACAAACACGGATGGTCCCTTGTTTTTTTGCAATCGAAACAAGGTTGGAGACCCATTCTGTCAAAGGGACGGGATAGATGAAACCAGATTTTAGAAGTTTTTCAACTTCGACCTTTATGGTTGCGATTTTCTTGGGATGAACTGGGCGAAGCTTTTGTCGAACAGGTTTCATGTTAGGGTAAGTTTTGATTTCATGTACGACGATTGAAGGGTCGATCCCTAGCATTTCCTCGTAGCTCCATCCGAAGACATCGCGGAATTCCTTAAACAAAGCGGTGTAAGAGACCACTTCCTCAGGTGTGCAATTAGCACCAAGGTTAACGTTTTCCATGACACCTTCTTTGATGGAAATGTCAATAACGATCGTAGTAGAGATGTTACCCATGTTCCCCTCAGAGAGAGTATCTTGTGTGAGGATAGGAGATTGTGGAGCATTGGTAACATCGGGAGGGAAGACAGAGCGTATGTCTTGGTGAAGTTCTTCCAAAGGCGGAAGAAAAGAGGATCGATGATGGTTATCATCCCAAGGTAGATCGTCAATGCTAAGCATTTCCATAATAGATTTGTCAGAAGGAAAAATTTGGGAAATGTAATCAATGGCAGACGACAGGGAATCCAACCATGAGGGCACCGAGTAGGCATCGGGTGCCAATAAATGTGAATTGTTCGAAGAGGGAGAGGCAAATTGAATAGCTACGTATGCGGCCTCGGTTGGGCTAAGTGGCATAGTGTCACCGAGCACATCGAATTCTAGAGGACTAGGTACAATCCAAGGATCAGATGATTCTAAGGATTGATAAGGCATAGTCGAGATCATATTGACGACGACAATATGATGTGCGGTAGGTGGAAGTGGTGTAGGGAAAGTACCCATAAGGTTAGAATCTTTCAATAAGCCAACACCAACGCTTTCATACGTAATTGGGTGGTCTCCCAAAAAAGGAATGTTGTTGGTGGCAAGGATGCGAGTGTCGGGTGTACAGAAATCAAGCTGATCGACGGTGACAATTTTGCCTTGATGGGGGAATTGTACACATCGAAACACCGATGAGGCGACGACAGTCATAGCGTAGAACCAAATTCTTCCAAGTAGTAGGTTGTAATCGAGGGGGGCATCGACCACCTCGACATCAACGGTAACAGTTTTTCCGCCCAACTAAACGACTAAGGATTGTAATAATCCGTGAGGATGAAAGCCTCGTCCATCGAAAGCGCGTAACATTGTAGGGGATTTGTTAAGGGCAGGTGATTTTAAGCCTTTCCAACAGGCTAGAGACATGACACAAGTAGAGGCTCCCTCATCCAGGATAGTTCGGTGGATTTGTTGATTGTGAACAACAACATCGATTTGAAAAGCTAACTGGTGGGAGAGTCGCGGTTGATGATCATATAGATTAAACATGCGGTTATTTGATGACTTGGGATCGAAAGCGCCGATAGCAGCTAAGAGCGTTCTACGTTGGCTGGGACAGTGTTGTAGAACTTCCAAGGCGGACATAGCACACAAATCTTCAACAATGTTGTAATTTTGGGCAGCCCGTGAATTAAGATTGAAGGTAGATTTCCGGATGGTGCTCTTAGGAGGGCGTAAGATGGAGTCAAACGAAGGTTTTTCAATCTGAAGTGGCCCGGATGGAGGGCTAACAGACGGAGGATTAACATAGGATGGTAACGGGTCTGGTGAAGAACCGTTAGTAGTCTTCGGCTTATCAGGTTTAACTGGCGTGTCATATGTCGCAGAGTGAGTGGTCAGATTAACCCCATTAAACATGTAAATGTGGGCACTTGTCGAGGCCTCATCATGGGATTGGTTGGAACTGTCCCCTGGTGCGGGGGTTGAGCAACCAAATATTGTTGATGTGGGAAAGGCTGAGTAACCACAACGGGTTGTGAATTTCCCTTGAAAATCTTGGCCACTTCATCGCGATGTGGGAAGTCTCGAGTGTAGTGATCGTCACCACAAATCAGACATGGGAATTTCGGTTTTCGTTGTGGTTGTTTTCTAGCAACAGGAGTTTGCGGTTGATTTTTTGGTTGTTCGTTGTTATTGTTTTTCTTTGGTTTATTTCTTGCTTTCTTCTTGCCCCCAGGTTGTTGTGAAGGGGTTGATTGGACCGCATTCACCTCAGAGACCTGAGTTTGAGGGGGGGTAGAAGAGGGTGCAGTCGGGCTGGGAGTAGCCGTGGAAGTGGGCCGTTGAATCATTCCAGTCGACTGGGTAGTAGATTGGGTTTTGACGGAGCCAATAACTCCATCCGCGTGGGAAGAAGACGATGGTTTGGATGGATCGTTAGTGGCACGGGTAGCATTCGGTATCAACTCGTACAGAGTACCGGATTGTGAATAGACTAAGTCTAAGTACTGAGCTCGGGCAATAGCTTATTCCTCGGTGACTACACCACCCATGGCAACATCACGAGCGATCTGGGGTAACAATGATTTGGTGAACCATTCCGCTAACAATTGGTCATGAATGACCGCTTTGATTAGCCTTCATCGTCGTCTCCACTCATGGATATGATCGGAGATATGCACGGAAGTTGTCTGACAAAGGGAGGTTAATAGTTCAGTACCCGTCTCATATCGAATGGGTAGTTGGAAGTGTGTGAGGAAGGACATGGCGAGGGAGTTGAAATCGTGAAAAGATGCACGTGGTAGTTCAATATACCATTTCGCCACGGAACCCGTAAGCGTTCATTGGAAAATACGCAAACGTATATAATCATCCATGAGGGAGTTGGATGAACACCACAAATGGAAAGTCATCACGTGGTTGTTTGGGTCTTCTCCGGACTTTCCATCGAATTTTGGGATATCAGAGGGAAGTTTAGCTGGAATAGCTGGCCAAACTGGAGAATGATAAATAGGATCATTCATTAACTGAGACAATTCTGGAAGGTCCAAAGTGGCTAGAAAAGGTAGTTGTTGGTTAACCTGTGGGTAATGTTGGTGTGGCATGGGGACACCAGTGGGGCCAATCACTGGGTTATGTGGATAATTGTAACTAGTGGGCCCTCTTGTATGAGGTTAGTGTTGACCAGGGTACACAGGATTTGAGGTGTTTTGAGAAGCATGTGTGAGCGGAGGGTAACCAGATGGGTTTTGAGGGTTATAGGCTGGGTTTGGCATTTTTCCATAAGGAGGTTGTTGCGGAGTTTGAGAATTTTGTCCTGCCAAGAACTGTGGGTGTCTTGGAAAATGGACGTTCCACGGATTAGGTGTGGCAGACACATTTTTTCCATACGGTTGATGGTAGACTCCTGATTGAGGCTTCCCCCCAGCATGAGGGTGCCCCCCAAATGGAATTTGTCCTCCGGTGGGAGGATGCCCCCCAGCTTGAGGTAGAGTTCCCAAAATTTGAGAACCAGATGTAAATGATTGACCGGTGCTGCCGAGCAGATTAGGACCACCAAGACCGGTCCCTCTGGGTTGTTGGATAGGTATGGAACTTCCCGGTACAACTTGGGTAGTAGTGGCTTGGGTAGTAGTGGCAGTGAAAGAATTCAGTGCTCTGTACCCAAAAGGGAGTGTAGGTCTTGGTGTTATGGGTGTGCCAATCGCGGCTTGGTTGACCACCGCATTACCGGCGGGAATAGTCAGGATGTGAGGGACTATTGTAGAATGGGCCGTCTGGAGGGGTAAAGTAGACCTTGGGACAACGGACGATGTGCTCGGACCAACGGATGGTGTGGCTCTGAAAATGGTGGTACCGGTAAAATGGTTTAGGGGTACGGTGTAGGAAATAGGTGCGTTAGCACCCATCCCTGTCCCATAAAGATCCCGCACCATGTGCAGTGGACTTCGAACAATGTCTGCGGTCCAAAAGGGGTCATCGGCTAAAGGGTTTTGATGAGACCCAATCGGAATGTCAGAAGGATTGACGACGACAAATTCACCAGCGGAATTCAGTTGGAGGACACGTCGTTCATATCCCTCCAGAATGCGGAAAGCTTCTGGAGACTCTGAAACAATTCGAAAATTCTCTAAAGGAGTGGGAACTTCTTCCTGGGAAGTTGTAGTGTCTTGAACCTCGCTCTATTGAGGAGATTCCTCCGTAGAATGAGGGGGTAAAGGGGTGTTTCCTTCCATATTTTCTGGAGGAAGTCCCTGTAGCCTCCGCGAATGGCGTGGAGGGTCGATGTTCGCGAAAAAGAGTCGGCGGAAAATATCTATGGCCAACTACCGAAAAGAAACAGCATACGCTAATAGAATATAAGAATCACAACCAAGAAAAACAGGGCCTTCTCTCGGTGACTGTACTAGTTGGTGATGAAATCCAACGTCACGTGATCAAGTCAAGAAGGGGCGCGGATAGGGTGGAACAGTTACAATGGCGACCTGCTTAACGGACTTACGCCTTGGTGCAAGCTTCCATGCAGTAATTGTGGATTTACCCTCCAAGGAGCCCGAGTGAGTTTGACCAATGTCTGCTCCAGGTACAGTGAGACTTCCCTTCACTGTCACCTTGTGTAAGACCCTAAATATTATGGCCACTAAGGTTACCAATTCAGAGTCAGCTCCTGGGCGGGAACAATCGACAGTCCGATCTGAATGTACGGGCAGGGTATCGAGCCCGAAATCAACTAAAAGGCTTCCACGCAGTAATTGTGAATCTACCTTTAAGCGATCCCCATAATACGATCTGACCACCACAATCATTTAAACCACGGAGGGATAATCTCCGTAACTCACCCGAATGCGACCTCGTGCGTAACCCCTGTGTGAGAGGGGGATCCCAGACAGACTTATATGATAATTGGATTTGACTCTCCCTAACTCAGGATGCTAGTGTTGGTTTTGGAAACTTTGGAGAGTTATGCTCATAGCCTAATCCAAAGTACTAAGCCTAGTCTACTGTTGGTGGAGGATCCTAGAAAAGAAAAAGTTCTAGATAATTTTTAATTAGCATTCATTTTATAGCTGTTCTTTACTCAAAAGGGGTGCATAGAAGTGAAATGAATGGAATTATGACTCAGTCCCAAAAATGCATCAAAGATGATAAGCATTCATTTCTTTTCGATGAACATCTATCTAAGGGAGAGAGAGAGAGAGTTCTTTTCACTAATAGGCACTAATAAGGAATGTCCTCAAACAAATTTTCTTCAATCAAATCCTGATGTGATGCTAAAATTTTTGAGATACCTTCTAATATGCACAATCAATCATGAAGATGTTTCTTTATTGTTTGCGGATGAATAATGATTAATTCAAAACAATGCTCGTATTTCTAATTATCTTCTTGGACGAATGAAAATCAGACCAACACAAGCAAGAATCATACAAACAATACACCCTCTCATTGTGATCAAAACAAGAAGCGAAAGAAAAGAAATAATCAAGGAAAAATCAAGAACTTCACACCAAAAGAAATGTCGAAGAACAATGACCTTAACTAAAATCAAATGAAAAGATCTGTAGGCCTTTGATGACCTTCACCAACGTTTTTCGTTCAGTCAAAAAGGGAGAGAAAGACAATGCATAGGTTTCAAACTCCAAATGACAGAAAAAATCAACAACAATAGTGAAGAAGGCTACAAAATCCGAACAGCAAGATGTTTGTTCTTCAAAAAAAATAGATGTCAAAGCTGGAAAGGAAGAAGGATTGACTCACAAGGTGACCCAGCAAGAGAAACACAAAGGTAAAACCCTGAAAAACCAATTCTGGAAGGTTTATTGGCCAAAGGAGGGATGGCGCTTTGTTGTCAAGGACAAGGAGCGTTATAGCACTCTGTGTAAGGCACTCAGGGAGCGTTGGCGCTCTGTTAACACAAGGACAGGGGCGCCAGGTTCAAAAACTCCTAAAAGTGTCAAAAAATCCAAAAATTGCAGTCCAGTCTCGACAATTAAGCTGAGTGTGATGGGGTAGGGAGTCAATCAGCTCATGAAACCAATCAAAAGAGGAGTGAACCAGGTCTGAAACAATCAAGGGGTAAAACAAGGTCTATGAGGAGAAATCAAAACAAGAAGTTTCGATTTGAGGACTCCCCAGTGGATTCACCAGTTTCTGTTGTAGGAAAATCTCCCTGCGGACAGGTAGATTACCTCAAAGAGCTAGACCCTAACTCTAAGACAGAAAGTGCTTAACGTGGACACTGAATTCCTTTCAAATCTATACAAACTAACACGTGAGAAGGAAGGAGAATAGCAGTACATCTTTATCGACATTTGTCCCTGCACGCTCCAAATCGAGCTCCAAACTCTCACTCCTCGCCGAGTCCTGTAGACAAACAAGGTATGACCACTTCCTACTCTATTGATATTAGCTTGAAAACAGATCTATCTATCAATGATAAGTTCATGTAAGATCAGACACAAACTAGAAATAAACAGGCCAAGCGTGTCATATTAATGAGAATAACGACAGTAGTACTTACAATCGTATATGCGAATGCGATAGCTTCGTCAAGTCCCCTTCGTCTAACCCTTGCTTGAAAGATCCACAACCTGGATGACAACAACTTCACTGATCACTCTCCTTTGGCTGACTATGTGTTTCCTATGAGATCATAGGTTTCATACTAGAAATTCTTCCCCCTTTTCACCATCATAGAGCCTGCTTATATAGATTAAGAGAAGCTTAACCTCTTGAGTTATCTTTAGAACAAGTTGAGGAATTCCCTCCTTGGATCATGGATCTTCTGATGGAACCAAGAATTTGAATGCAACTGCCTTCTAAACTTGAGAGATCCTCCCCTTATTCTCCTCAACGGGCCAACTACTGCCTCAGATTAGACAGCGCTCCCTCAAAAGGGGCATTAGAGCGCTATAGCGCTCCCTAGGAAGCTTGAGGGGGGCGCCAATGCTCCAAGGATGGATAGCGCTCCTTCAGAGGGGAAGATAAGCGTTATAACGCTCCCTGAGACCTTATAGGGGAGCGTCAGTGCTCCTAAGGCTGATGTAGGGGAGCGCTCACCTTCAAAACCTTTGTTTAAGAGCTCTTCTCAGGTGATAAAAGTTCCTTGACTTCAGTTAATCATTTTCCTTCCTCCACATCAAGTGTCTGAGTTATTCTAGATGTCTTTTTGGTGTTGTCATCATGGTAGTATGCTTTGTTTGATGTTTGCCACACTTGTGAATGTCATGCGACACTTGCGATAGTTGAGAGGATCATCCGACACTTACGACACTTATCGAAGTGAGCAATATTGAGGTGTAACAGGCTTGAAGGTAGCGTACCCTAGCCTATGGGTGGCTAGGTATGTTACAGTTTGATATCAGAGCTTCTGGTTGAAACACTGGGCCGGTATGGGCCAGGTCTATTGGTCAGAGTCTCGAGGTCAACATCGAATTATGACTGTGGAGTTGAAAAGCTTAGGAGGAATGGCATTACAGAATCTACGCCAGAGATAGAACATTAGAGACCCGTGTAAGGGGTTCGAAGGATCGTGACCACCCCTTTGAATTCGGGAGTGATTACCACTATAGGATCGAAGAACAGATGAATAGGGGTCGTTCGATGAAAAGGAAGCATGGGTTAAGGTCGCTACCGTTAGATCCCATTAGAAAGAGAGATCAACGAACAATAGGCATTGCGGGGAACCAAGCTGCACGGGAGATAATTTCCCAAGGCGGTCCCACAATCCAAACCACGGTTTCCCCAAGGGGTTACATGTCAGCATCAGGAGAATTGCAGAGAGAAAAGCGAGTTACTCCAAACTGCCGATGTGTGCGCCCGCAAATTGAAAGGCATGCAGTGAAGTGACATGTTAGGGATCGAGCATCGGAACTCCGTATAGCCGAAGTAGTTAGGGACCGTCAATCCATAGGAGGACATGCGTCGATCGATCGTGTGCTTAGGGTGAAAGCACTCCAGGAAGGGCGAGTAGGAGAAGTTGAGAACTGAGATTTTCGAACCCTGGAGATCCGAAGTGAATCTCATTCGTTCGATCTAGGACGACACACAACATAAATCCACGCACTTCTAGGGAAAGCGAAGGTTGAGACTTGAGTTCTCCGAAGTACGAAGACCTGAAAGGATCTTAGTCGTTGATCTGCCGAGAGCCACGTATCACCAAATCCAGGGCTTTGGATAAAATCCAGTGGGGCCAGACAAGTTTTGAAAACTGAGAATTCTGAAACCTGAAGACCCGAAAGGATCTCGGTCATTGATCTGCTAAGAGCCACGTGTCACCAGATCCATGACTTCGGATAAAATCCAGTGGGGCCAGATAAGTTTTGAAATTTGAGATTTCTGAAGTCCGAAGACTTGAAGTAAGCCTCAACCGTCAGATTAAGGAGGACATATGGTGCAGATCCATGGACTCCGAGTGAAGACCCAAAGTGAATCTTAGTCGTCCGATCCAGGAGGACACATGGCGACAGATTGGCCAGTTCAGGAATTCAGAGTTCGGGAGAATTGGAAGTGTGCTATTATGGAAAATTATGAAGTCCTGAAGCCTGAAGAACCGAAGTGATGGGGTACGATGATGTCACCAGGGGGTGATGTGGACCCCATAATTTTTTGAAGTGACGTGGCTTGCGGATGTCACCTGGGATGACGTGGACACACAGAATGTGTGTCACGTGTCAGTACATTTTGAGCATTTGGAGTATTGAAAATTTAGTTAGAATGTTACACGTGTCACCCACCTGATTGGGCCACGTGTCTTCTTCCAGTATTTCACCGCGTGGCAATAGATCATGCAGTTCGGAGACTGAGCACTCCGGAGGGGAAAGATGTGTCAGGTTCTGTTGGGTCAAGAAATCCCAAAGGCCGGAGTACATATCGACCATTGATTCCATATGACACACGTCGAAGGATCGTCGACTTCGGGTGAAAGCACTCTGGAAGAAAGTGCAAGAGGAAAGTTTGAAACTTCCAGAGCCCGAAGAGTCAAAGCGATTCACAGTCACTAATCTATGGGAGGACACTCGTCGGCAGATCATGAACTCCAGGTAAAATCATTCCGGGAGGAGGCAAGCGAGGAAAGTTGAGACTCCTGAAGCGCGGAGTCCCGAAGTGGATCTCGATCGTTGATGATGAAAGAGGAAGAGGACCATTGATCCGGTCCTGGATGAAAGTTCTGAAGTCCCGAAGCTCCAGACAAGTGCTTTTTCAGCTAAGCACAGGGTCATGGTCGTGGTCATATGCAAATTGAGAGCTAAGGGAAGGAGGGCTAAGGGTCAAATTGGTTGTCTTCGAGATAGAAAAGTGCTAAGGAAGTATTTAGCCATGGTTTTTAGTCGTGGTCACCTGGGAAGGTGGTTTGAAGGAAGCGCCTGCGCAGGATGAGAATTCTGTGTCAGCCAAGGATAATAGGGCATTGTTATTTTCGGAGAATGGGGATATGANAAAAAAAAAAAAAAGAGACTTGTAGCATGGTTTCGAATTTTTTTTTATCATATGCATAATTCTAACAAAATGGTCTCTTGCAAGTTTTGTAGAATTAAGGGGTTTAATCACATCATCCCATGATGCGTATTGAGGAAATGGAAGAAGGTGAGGGAGCCTCCAGTCATGATAAGGAGGAAGGCCAGAATACCAGAGTTGGTAATGCAGAGACAGAGTCCAATGGAAGCAAGGGAAAAGGAGAGTAGGAAACGTTAATAGAAACAGTAAGAATCCTGAATATGGAAGTGCAGAGCTACAAAGCGGACAACGAGAGACTGATGAGATAGAAAATTTAGATAAATTCTTGAGTCTTGCAGAGATTAAATCAGTTGCAGAGGCAAACGAAGCAGGGATTAAACTCAAGACAAGAGGAAGAAGGCAGGTGCCATGAAAGAAGGAATGATCATGGAAGAGTTAGTTATTCCAAAAGTGCTAGCAGGGCTCATGGACACCACTCATCTTCTTACTCAGAAATAAGGTTTTATGCATCGAAAGATCTCGTAAGCAGTCCAGAGGTGTCTCTTGTCAGACACCAAAGAAGGAAACAAGAGGTAGATAGTTTACAAGGAGATTTGAGGAAGCTCAAACCACCTTCCTTCGATGGTGAAAGAGAAAAGGAAGATGATGTCGAAGCATGGTTTCTTGGACTCCAAAGATATTTTCAGTTGCATAACTATTCGTCCAACCTGGAAGCCAAGATTTTCACCTACCATTTACATGGGAAAGCTGCAATGTGGTGGGACCAACTGAATCAAGTGGAACATGGTAATGAAACTGGGATCACTTGGAAGCAGTTCAAGAAGTAGGAGTACCTCTCAGAGAATTTCTATGACAAGAAAATGCAAGAGTTCTTTGAACTTAAGTTGGGAAGCATGACTATGGCAGAGTACGAGAAGAAGTTCTTGGGATTGTTAAAGTATGTCAGGTTCATTGGTGATGAGAAAGTAAAAATACAGAGATTTCTAAGTGGACTACCAACCTTTTATAAGGAAAAGATCAAGTATGATGAACCCTGATCAAGTATGATGACCTGAGTAAAATCAACATTGGGGAATGTGAGAGTCAACATGCATGGGTGAAATGGAAATTTGAATGGGTATTGTAGGTTATTTTTATAGGAAGTTTGTGGCGACGGAAATAGTGTTTTGACTATTGGAGCTTGAATACAACCATAGTGGTTTTGTGGGAATCTTGTTGGAGCTATAATTGCATGAAGAATAAAGTTGTTAGGCCTACAAAGTGAGATTTATGTGTAAGATCCAGTGAGATTGATGTTGTGATATTTTATTATTGCAGATAGAATCCTTGGAGTCCCTAGCAAGAGATATTTCCTAGCCAACTTGTGTTGGAGCCTCGAAGGGAAGTTAGATGGCCTGAGGGATTGTGTGGTAGAGAAGGGGATACCATTCCTTGTGATATTTTCTTATTGTAGCTAGCATCATTGGAGTCCCTAGCAAGAGATATTTCCTAGCCAAATTGTGTTGGATCCCCGAAGGGAAGTGAGATAGCCCGAGGGACTGTGTGGTTGTGTAGGTTGAGGGGAAAAATAACTAGTGGATTGGGATGGGCTGAGAGTGAACAATAGAAACCCTTAGGAGACATCATTTATTATAGATTCATAGCCCCATCTTGGGGGTGAATTTCTATTGAAATTTGGAGCAACAAGTCTATGGTTGGGTGGAACGTTCGTCCTATGCACCTGATTGCGCATTTGGTTACAAAGATAAGTGTTTTATCTTGGTCCATTGTTGTTATTCATGGGTTTTAATTATTGTGCATGTTACTATATTTTATGAGTATTTAAATTCCATTGTGTGCACATAAATGAAATTGCATTCATGTTTTAAATATTTTATGTTAGTTGCATATGTTTTTATCTTGCTACACACATTTAGTTGATGGGTATAAGAAATGTTTTGTTGGGTTAGTAGTGGGAGTGCTACATGGTTAAACCCCCTTGACATGGTCATAAAAATAGTGGTTAATTGACCATATCAAGGATAAGGATAACAATTAGGGTTCATAAATTTCCACTTATAATTGTGTTCCTTTTCTGGAAAATTCCACCCAAAATAGTCAAAATCGTGGTTTTTACAAACTAGTGTAGGTTTTGGGGGTGGCATCAATAGTGACAGTTATTAAAAATTCATCACCAAAAGTCACTTTATTAGTGACATACCTACACCGATTGTCCCTAATAAAGTGTGTTAGCTCTGATGGGTTAAAATCCAAGTTTGTCTCAAAAGTTTATAGAGGTTAGTGGAGGTGGAAAATGTGGTGAAATGGGTGGAAAACATACTATTTGATAGTGTATTTCGGTGAACTTTGTGTAAATTTTACAAGTGAACAATTTTTTTTGTTTGTTAGAAATTTTCCTGTAACCTACGGGGCCAACATTTTTAATCATTGGCTAAGAAACCACAACCTAGGGGCCTCTAAGCCGTCAAAATCACCTAGGGATCACACCCAGCCTAGGCCACACCAACCCTTAACATGGCTAGATTTTTGGGTGTCTCCTCCCATCTAAACTCATTGTAAGGGTATTTAACTCAGGTCGCCTAGCAAACAAAACCCACACCTTAACTGATTGAGCTAGCGAGAATTGACCATAAATTTGAAGGACATGGGGGTGGGCTTTGATCCACTTATGTGTGCACGAGTCACAATACCATTTAATATAGTATATCTGAGTGCAACCACACATTCGACCACTACCTCAAGGTGCCCCCATGGCTCCAAGTAAGTCCCTCATGGGAATTGAACCTTACCCAATGGTGAAAAACTCCTCTCTTTCCACCATTGGATCCAACCCCTTTGGGCACAAGTGAACAACTTTTAGGTGAAACACTAGTAATAAGAAATCTGGGTTCTAAGGAAATAAATTGCATAGTAAAATATTTTAGAATATTGCAAGATATGTTGGGATGAATTGTTCTAGTGGAATATCTACAACAATTTACAAATCATTTTCTTAGGCTATAAATATTCTATTCTAAGCCATTGCAAAGACAATTTTTATCTAGGTTATTTTTCTTATTAAAGGTGTAATTAATAAGCATGAAATAACATATGTCTATATAAATTTTCTTATTATTAATATCTGAAATCTCCATGCATATGTATTGATTGAAACAATCTTTATTGTGAATAATAACTTGAGGAAAATTGTTCTTTTTTATTTAACAAGCTATGCATCCAATACCTATATAGTAGGATCTCTTGTTCCAAACCAACCACAAGAAAAATCCTTCTATGTTAGGGACTTTGGAATCTTCATGCTCCCAAGTTTCAATTAGCAATATAATTTCAATTTCACTTGGGATTCAACTTAACATAAGGCCTTTGCTCCATGGAAAGTCACAACAGTTCCAATAGAGGATCCATAGTGTCCCAAATTCCTATTTATTATTATCTTTTTGGTCTCTATCTCTAATAACAACTTTACTATTCCTAAATATTGTCCATTATCCTTCCTTCTTGGATTATTTTACCTTTTGAACTTTCTTTCTTAATTTAGATTGGTCTTCTAGAATGAGACATTCATTTATAAATATTTTTGACCCTTTTAAACTCAAAGTTTAACTGAGTATGTCATATTTATGGTCATTAAATCTTACCTTGACAAGTTGTTTCAATTTGTAATTTATTTTTTAATTATTCCTTGATTAGAACTAGTGTGTCCTCATCTTTCTTATCTTTTAAACAAAAAATTATGAGGTTCAAACACAGGGTCTCCACTTAGTGAACCCGTGACATAGCACATGCATTCATGAGATATTAAAGAATACCCAAAATTCACTAGATATTAAAAAACACTTAGTAAAATTCTTTTGTTGAACCCCCTCCCAATACACCTTTCCAATAAAAAAAACCCTTATTTCTAGTACATATATCCCATATTTTACCAAATTTCCCTTTTTATTTCCTTTAAAATTTAAAGTTTAAAAAGAAATTTTTTTCGTTGTTTATATATATACTTTTTTAATTTGGGAAAAATGTTTTTAAATTAAATATGTATCAAAATTTGTTACTATGTATTATAAGTTGTTTGTGCCTGTTTTTAAGTAAATATTTACTCAAAGATATTATTATATATTATAAGTTGCATGTACTTGTTATTACTTTATTATTATATATTTTTTATTTATACTAGGAGTTGTTTGTACTTGTTATTACTGTGATTATCTTGTGGTGATTATTTATGTAATGTCACATTTTATGGTGAATATTTATATGATGTTACATTTGATTTCTATAAAATTTGAATGTCTTAACTCAAAAACTCATTATTTTCACCAATTTTGTTATTTTGTATTAATTTCATAGTCATGTTTAAAATTTTATTAAAATTTAAATATCTTTCCTTTTTTTATTATAAAAATTGGGGAATTATTTGTATTAAAAAGGTGTGGTCAAGACCACCAAGTACATGATAACGGTTTCAGAGTTTCACAAGAATTCATCAAAATTAGTTGAACTATGTCTTCCTCCCAACAAAAGTCTTTCCTTCCCCTAATATCTATCCATATCTTGACACTACTATTATACTGGAAAGTATAGATACGGTAATAAATATTGTTAATACACATACTGAGACAAAACATAGATAAAAATCAAAATAATTGAAAGCTAACTACCATTTCCATGTTGAATGGCTCCCCTTTCCCTACTAGTCCCAATCCTTCAATGTCGCCACAGGTTCATTGAGATCTGGAATTGGAGCCACTGAGACTGTTGAGACGATCCTCGCACTGCCAGCTGAAGAATGTTTCCCACTGATCTCCTCTCTCTGTGCCAACCGAAATTGCAGGTCCTCGTTTTGGCTCCTCAAGGAATATACTTCATCCTAGAGTTGGCCTATTAAAATTATGTGATGAGATAGTGTTTATAAAGAATAAGTGATTATCGAACTAAGGGTACAGAGACGAATGAATATCCTATGACGATCCTCGAACTCGACCACATCCAAGTCTCCCTCCGAATGTTAAACAACATCCCTGAATTCCATGATTTTTATTTGAATTGAAGAATACCAATGCCCTATTAAAATTAGGCTTGGGAGAATATCAGGCTCCGAGAAAAAAAAAAGTCCTAACCAAAGAAAACCTATACATCAAGGAAAATGTCTCAGAGCGACTGTGAGGATTAAATTTTGAACGTTGAATGGCTGCCCAATGGCCTCCCAAAGTTGCCACTATGGAAACTGGGAAACCTCCCAACGAAAACATTGAAGAACCGGAAGAATCCCAAGGTAGGGTAACAAAAATGCTCTCCTAGCAAACTTCCAATACTACTCTCAAGATGAATTTAACAACAATACCTCCCAGATTGCTCATAATGTTAAAAAAGGATGAGCAGGCGCTGTTGCAATGATTATTTGAAATGGGAAGTACTTGAATTACTTGGAGTTGCCAAATTCATTCGCACACCATTTCTAAATTCGTGCTCATGTTGAAGACTGCTCCCAATATTACATGCTTCCAATGTACTTGTCATGCATTATCAATATCTATAATAGGGCATAACGACTTGAGATCCATTTCATTTCCCCTGAGATTGAACTGACACCGCTTCGCATAACCCGAACTGAACCACCACCCACACGCTGAAGTTTATGCTCTGACTGCTCCACAAACACATATGTCTTATCCAAGCTTTCATCACGCATCAACTAACACACCACATGTTGACTTAAGATTATTCCTAATTTCCTAAGCATTAGGTCACGGGGGAGTGACTATCTTCTCCACTCCTTTAGCCCCCATGAAACCAGGGGTCCTTACTATCACCTTATTGGCCATTTTGTCAGCTTCAGTGTTATGTTGACGAAGAACATGATAGAATTGAACTTGAAGATTCCAAATTAAGAGATGAATGTGATTCATAAGAATATTTAAGTGAATTTCCTTTGGAGAGGAGCAAGAAACAAAAAATTTGATTGTATTTTTAGAGTCCCCAACTACAATGAAGCTTGAGATTTGGCGTTATTTTACCAATTAAATCCCCTGTAATAATGCATAGGATTCGACTTTGTTGTTGGCTATCCCTAAGACTTTAAAACTTATTATTTTCACCAATCTTTTATTTCGTACTGAATTCAAAATCATCTATTTAAAAACTTATTATTTTCACTAATCTTTTATTTTGTATTGATTTTAAATTTAAACTTTTATTTAAATTTAAAGAATTACCTCATATGGTTTCCACTTGAATAATGGATAGCAATGTAAGAATGATCTTTTCACTGAAATGAAATTAAAAAGATTGATTGAAAATAAATAAAAAACAAAAAAAAAATAAAAAAAAATGTATTTGATGTTTAGTGTTGTTGATTGAACCATTTAATTGAGAGGAATCCATCCATTTTAAAGTGTTCATATCTCTATATCAATTTAACGAGATAATTGATTATTTTTCCAATATAAACATTATAATTTTTTTTTAGATAAAATTATTTTTTAATATAAACTTTATAAGAAGCTTTTAAATTCTAGTTTCTTAGTCATATATTTATAAACCATAATAACATTATGAATTACTTGGTACTATACAAAAATAATCAAAAGTTTTTTTTATGAAAATTAATAATGATGTCTCAGTTTAGAAGGTAAAAGTGTTTTCACGGGCTTTTTCATTTAGAAGGAATAAGAAAAGAAATCAACAACAAATGACGGATAAAGAAAAAAAAAAAGAAAAAAAAGAAAGCAAAAATCAAGAACTAAGGATAAGTTGACAAACACTAAAAAAACACACAAAAAAAATAGAGGATAAACTAAAAGGATAAGTTGACAAACACTAAAAAAACACAAAAAAAAAATAGAGGATAAACTAAAAGGAATGACCAATATTCTAAAAAATCGGAGGATCTAACCAAAACTAGTTAAACCAAAAGAAAAACAAAGATTTATCCAAAAGAACTAACCAGAAATAGGAACCAAGGATAATAAAATAGTACACCCGAAAGGATCAAAGCGAGAGAAAGTAAAAACAAATAGAAAGAGACAAAGATGAGAAGAGAGCAAACCTCTCCAATTTACCTATTCTTTTGAGGTCCAAACCCCCATCTCTATAAAGGTTGTTGGGGTGTTTTATAATATTCATTGCTTACATGATGTGATGCTTAAAATAGTGATCTTCTCTAGCAAGGATTTTGATGGATTTTAGGTAGACCATAGATCCTTGAGGTTATTTCACAACTAGGAAGTAATCATTTTTTGGTTTTGTCATCAAGGATGGAACCTATTACAACCATTCTACTTTTTTATTCTTGATATCTGGTTGTTTGTTATATTCATGTAGCTCTCGCTCTAGGTGAGGTGTTCGGTCATTTTCCTATTGTAATCATCAAAGTTCATAATTACAATATACCCACCTTTTTCTTCCCTTGGGTTTACTAGTTCGGTGTTGCTTTTGAGGTTCTTGTGTGCTTGATGTTCTGCCTTGTTGATATTTCTCCTTGGAGGTTTATATCTTTCAATATAGCCACACAATCCTATATAATACTCTTTTTGTCCTCATTAGATAGAGATCATATTCATGTTGCAAATGATGTTATCAATCGGGACAAATATAGGTGCCACCACAAAGTTAAGACCTTTTCGTAGCACACTTAATTCCACAATCTCTAGAATGTGGGATGAAAGGTTGAGAACTTTCTTTGCATCCTTATTGTCCTCGGTTGTTTTATGCTTATGCAAAAATTGAATAAAATTTCTCTCATGCATCGTATAACCCTCCTTATCAGTTTTCAAGGTTGTGTTGGAGTCAACTATTTCTTTAGTAGAGATGGGGGTTTGTAGATCAACAATAAATTGCTCCCTCTTTTCCACTTAGAAGAACCAGGGAAATCATAAAGGTTTGCTCTCTTCTCATCTTTGTCCATCTTTATTTGTTTTTACTTTCTCTAATCGTGGAGGTTTGTTCTCTTCTCATCTTTGTCCATCTCTATTTGTTTTTACTTTCTCAAGCTTTTGTCTTTTAGAGCGTGTGATTTTATTATCCTTAGTTCCTACTTCTAATTTGTTTTTTTAATATATTTTTTTAGAATATTTGTCATTCTTTTTTTATTATTTGTTTATTTGTGTTTTTTTGGTGCTTTCTTAGTGTTTGTTTAATTAATTTTTATTTTTTATTTCCTTTTATTTTTCTTTCTTTATTCTTTATTTGTTGTTGGTTTCTTTTCTTATTTTTATCTGTCCTCTTGTTTATATTTTTTTAATTTTCTTTTTCTCTTTTTTTTATACTTCTATTTTTTTTTTTACTTGTCTTTCTTTGATTCTTGTCTAATCTAGTTTCATTATTATTAGTTTCTTTGCTTATTATTATGATTTCATTCTCATGTTTCTCATTTATATTACTTTAGTTTATTTTTTATTTTTTATTTTTTCTATTATTTTAATCTTTTTGTTTTTGACTTGTCTTTCTTTGATTCTTCTCTAATCTCTTTTCTATTCTAAGTTTTT
>ML787327.1:379260-389491 GCA_009831015.1 Picea engelmannii
ATTTATTAACAAGGCTATACCATTTATTAACTTAAAATTTGTAATAAATGAATAATATTTTTAGTGTAGGTTTTTTCTTTTATCTCTAGTATTATGTAGGATTTTTCTTTCTAGTGTCAGCATGCATTCTCTTTTGGATGGCCGACCTTGTTGACCTTTTGGTGTCTTCTTTGTTGTTCACTATTTATTATTTTTCTTTGTTTTTCTTTCATTTGACTACTTGTTTTGAAGATGGATCTAGTTTTGGGATCTGAAATGCAGTGAGAACTATCATTATGGATCTTCTGATGAATTGTTTAAAAAACTTATTATTGGGGGTTTGTAAGTTTTGTATAATCACTTTTAAGAATGGATTATTCTTATTTACTTTACTTACATTTAAGTATTTAATTATTAGCTTTTTCATATTTTAAAATATATTGTTTGGAAAAAGAGTTTATGTCTATGCATTGAACATTTTCTTTTTGTTCTTGATTTATATTGAAAATTAATTTCTTTCTAGTCTTGTTCAACCTAAGTATTATCCTTTCCCAATATATATCTATATAAAGATTGATTTTCCATTTCTAGTATTTTTCTGATAGTTGGGTAGCGTTACTAGCCTTCAAATTATTTATTCTATAAAAGCTTAGTAAACAAAACAAAATTAAGATTGTTTCAACAAAGTTTTAAGATTACACCGTTCTAGTTCTCAATCCTCAACTGAATTTAAAAATAAATCATTTCGACTTCTTCACTTTATAACGGTGTACTTTTTGCACCTTCAAGGGAAATTGCTAGTTCTATATATGTAACAATTGTGGAATGAGAAAAATTTAAAAGAGATTACTTACATTAAAAACTTCAATCTAAACATTGGTTTTGGGGTGCAAATCCCCAATTGATGTGATAGCATTTCCCCTCTCTTTGATACTAACAATGTTGATGGTTTCATTGTCATGTTTTTCTGACAAATTTAACTTATGATTGTTATCTATATTGTCACATCCCCACAATGTGCCTAGATGAATCTTGCGATCATGCAACTCTTGAGGGTGTGCGACACCACAACGTTTCTCACTTGGTTGCTTGGCAACACCGAGGATACTTCGTCCAGACTATGCCTCTTCACCTAGAGCATACCCATACTATGTTATAGGCTACTAGCGAGTCACACTCCTACTCTAGTGAAACTCTTGTAAACTTAGACAATTGTTAACATATTAACACTTAGTCATATATAAGCATACATTCATGAAACAAAGAGAACACTTGCGAAACAAAAAAGAGAAACATAGATATAGTGCAGGAAGCACAAACCATGCGTAACACCCAGATAAGTCTTTGTTATTGCAAAACAATTACAATATGAGCACTACCGGCTCGGTTTACAATTGGGAGGAATCACACGAATCGCCTCACCTCACCAAGACACTCATACAAATTCTTCACACCAAGACTCTCTGTCGCAACTGTCTCTGCAACCTTCTACAATGCACCTCAGATGTGCCCTAAAAAACAGACTTGTCATCTCTTCTCTGCTGCAAGGATTCACAGAGAACTGCAGTTCTATCTCCTAGCATGCCTCCTCAAACCTGGGACAACACTTCCCCAAAACTTAGCCAAAAAGAAGGTCGCCCCAACTCTACCCACAGAATCACCTCAAGGAAGCACAAGTCCTCCCATGTGGATCGACTTGGCTCCTTGAGGAAGCTCTCCCATCTTTTTCTAAGTCTACCTCAAAATCACAGAGCTGATCTTTCTCTTCTTGTCTTCCAAAATCTTCCTTCCTTGGTTGTGTTCCCTAGTTCTCTTATAGGGACTCCAAAGGTCACCATCATGAAACTTCATGTCCTTTTTCATAGTTGGCCACCCAAATAAATCCATGCATTCGTCAATCGTTGTACCTCTTGGGATCGATCTGCCCCAACCTTGGTGTGATCCTCATATTGGAGCACCTGAATATTTTGGTCACTTCATACTTGGGAAAGCCCCTTGACATGTTTGCATACCTAAGACACCCATTTCCCAACTAGTCCAACACTTGGGTGTCAAAGCAACCCCAAGTTCCATCTCCTTGAGGACTTGGACGAGGGTCTATGCACCCTTCTAACCAAATACCTTATATCCTCCCCCACCTAAATTCGTTGTCATCCTCGACAAAATCCACAAAATATGTGATCTCCAATTCTTTGTTCGAACTTGTGCTTCTGCTACAACTAAGTTTGTTAGAAACCTCAAGTTTCGTGCCAAATGGAAACCCCAAATTCTGCCAAAGTGGAAACCCCAAATTCTGCCAAAGTGAAAACCCCAAGTTTCCACAAACCAACCAAATTGTGTTGCACACAACTCCACACAATATCTTGCCTAATTTAATACGACCACTTCATCCAAATCCAAGGATGAAATTCACCTAACTTTGTTTCGCTATCTTGTTGCGATGTTGCTACCTTGTTGTTGTTCGATTATGTTGTTATTTTCCTTGCCTACTACAATTGATTGTTGTCCACTTCACTTCAAAAATTTTCCTAAGTGTTGAAATAACATGATCTTGTTGTTGTTCCCATACTTCAACCAACTCTGCCATGTCTCCTCACACTAAATTCCCCCATGCCTTGGACCGATTGGGTAACTATTCCAACCATCGTTCCCAACTCATGAGAATGCACTTCCTCGTGCCCAAACTTAGTGCTTTTTGTTTGCATCTCTATCACTCCATCCACACAACAATATTAGACCAAGGTAAGGTCGTCGCTCACCTTGTTGCACTATGAAGTCACCCCAAAATAAATTCATCTGCAACAACTTGACTCCATTGTCCACCTCATGGCACAGTTAGCCAATCTTTGCACAAATTTCTCATATCATTCAAGTCTGTAAAGAGTCAAGGGAAATATGCACATATGCACATCCAACCAATTCTTCCCTTGTGAATCAAATTGTGATCAAGTCCACAAGTCTATTTTCCTTGGCTAAATTCTCCCCATCCTCATCTGCATCGTCAGATATGCAATGTTCCATCTTCACCATGAACTTCACATACATACTGCCTTTGTGACACTACTCCATCACTCGACCATGTTCTTGCATCTAAATCTCTATGTGTTGGAGTGGTTAGGATTCACATTCAACCCTGTTGCCCAAAGAAAGAGAAACACCCATGTCTAAGTAATCTCTTCATGTTGTAATCTACCTATCCACACAATCATCCAAATGAAGGCAAGTCCTCAACTTACCCCCTTTCGCCAATTCACCTCTCTTCAATGAGTGTAGCCAATGGGCCTACACTCCTCAAACATCCCAACGAACTGTCCAAAGTGCTCCAAGTAGAATGAGTCACCTCAAATAAATTCCATGCCTTAGGCATGTTTGCACCAATACTTCCAACCCCAACCAAAGACCCTCCCATATCTCTGATTCATCACACAATCATTTGTAAGTCACCAATGTGTGTGTTGCCTCATCTAATGTCCCATACCAAAGGAAATCAAACACCACCCAAGTCACTTGGTCTATGTTCTGCCCATTCAAGTTGATTGTCAACAATTCTTGGTCGACTTCTTTGATGACTCCATCCATCTCCTAGAACGAAACTTCCTTGCACCTGTTATAGCATCCAAACTTTGGAATTGTCATCGCGACTATCAAGTCATCACATGAACCAATGAATCCGGTTAAGGCACTAAGCAGCAGGGCGCCTCACCCATCGTCTCAAATTTGACACGTACAAAAATCAATTCCTACTTCACTGCAACGACCTGTCGAATGCACCTCATCAAAGAGTTAGGAAACTTCCTCAAGACACCTCCATGGATGCATCCAAATCTTCCTAATTCCACCATAGGAATCGTCTAAGCAAGTCTCCCCAAGATCTTCACACATTCACCCCATCAATACATCCCAATTTTCCACAAGACTTCTTCGAATTTGCACCACTTAAGTCACCCTCAAGTATGTTGGTTTTCACTAAGGAAACAAATTGCACTTGAACCACCAATTCATCTAACTTTCCTTCAAATAATGAGTCATTTCAACACTTAGGAAATGCAAGAACTTGAAACCAACCATACCTTTCCAACGACATCCCTGGTTGCACCCATGGTTCAAGTCTTTTGTCTTGGACCTTCACTTGCCCAAGAAACCGAATTTCTGCATGAACTCCCCTTAGTCACCGTTGGCAACTTCACAAATCTGCAAGACCTTCGTTGTGATACAAGGTTGAGTCCATTCATCCACTTCAAAAATTGTCTAAGTCCCAAACTTCACATGCAACTGACCGAAATAATCTCTAATGGCTTGCCATCTTCACACCTTGACTGCTTCTGCTTCAAGAAACCATGCGCCCATCACCTGACTATCAAGTCATACTACTGCTTAATGACTATTGTAACTCTGCGAAGAGTCATCTCATTCAAAGGTTGTGGTCGACCCACTCACCCAACAACCTAGCTCAAATCAACCGTTGTTCTTGGTGATGCACAACATGAATATGTCATGATGGAAACATTCCCAACCAACTGCCTATTGCAAATATGCTCTAGGTTTCCCTAGGTTGTCCAACACACCCAAGTGCTTCACCTTACTATGACCCAAAACTACTCCCCTTTGCAATCACTTCTACGATCACCATCTCCATTCACTTATGTGATCACTTCTGTGATTAGATTTGCGAAAAGTCATGCGACAAATCCTACATTCACCTGCCTTTTCCAAGTGCTTGGTTCACCTAATGAACTTTTCACTTGGTCTCTCCAAGGTGTGCACACCAATATATGCACTTACTTTCATCACACACCAAACCAACCAAGTCTTCTCTTGGTCTATATAAGGTGTGCACCCATACCAACCTTCCACTGCACTGTCAACCGAACCCTCTATTGTAAGTTTGATGCAAAGTATGTGATGAACCAGTTCGCTACATCGAACGGTTCACCAAGTCTGCGAACATTCCCACTGAACTGCCTTCACAACAGTCTATCTTCTTAACAAGTTCCCCCCACCACAATTGTTATTTCTACAGGAGTGGTGAAGAGCATCAAACTGTTCTGATACCATCTATCACATCCCCATAGTTTGCCTATCCGAATCTTGCAATCGTGCACCTCTTGAGGGTGTGTGACACCGTGATGTTTCTCACTTCGCTTCTTGGAAACACCAAGGATACTCCATCCAGACTATACATTTTCACCTAGAGCATACCCATATCCCATTCTAGGCTACTGGTGAGTACACTCCTAAACTAGTGCAACTCTTGTATACCCAATAATTGTTAATATATTAACACTTAGTTGTATATAAGCATACATCCATGAAACGAAGAGAACACTTGCGAAACAAAGAAGACAAAAATAGATATAGTGCAGGCGACACAAACCGTTCCTAACACCTAGCTAGGTCTTTTTTATTGTGAAATAGTTACAATATGAGCACTACCGGCTCGGTTTACAACTAGGCGAAGTCACAAGACTTGCCTCACCTCACCAAGGAAATCATACAAATTCGCCACACCAAGACTCTTTGTCATGACCGTCTCCACAACCTTCTCTTGTGCACCTTAGGAATTCCCTCAACTGCAAACTTATTGTCTCTTCTCTGCTACAAGGCTCTGCACAAACTTGTGGTTATGTCTTCTAGCATGCCTCCTTAGACCTGTGACAAGACTTTCCCCAAACTTAGCCAAAAATAAGGTCACCCCAGCTCTGCCCACAAAATCACCTCAAGGAAGCACAAGTCCTCCCATGTGAAGTGACTTGGCTCCTTGATGGAGCTTGGCCCTCTTCGTCTAAGTCTGCCTCAGAATCATAGAGTTGATCTTGCTCTCCTTGTCTTCCAAAATCTTCCTTCCTTGGTTGTGCACCCTTGTTTTTCTATAGGGACTCCAAAGGTCACCATCGTGAACCATTGTGTCCTTTGGAGGTGTTGTGCCCCTTCACGAACCCATGTGTCCAAATGAATTGTCACACCCCTTCGTGGACCCAAAAGAATCCATGCGCTCATCAACCGTCATGCCCCTTGGGACCAATGCGCCCCAACTTTGGTGCACTCCTCATACTGGCGCACAACAATCTCTTGGTCGCTTCATACTTGGGAAAGCCCCTTGGCGTGTTTGCATGCCTAAGGTGCCCACTTTCCCAACTAATCCAACACTTGGGTGCCAGAGCAACCCCAAGTTTTGTCTCCTTGTTCCCTTCTAGTCAAAGGCATTACATATATGATATTACAAATTATCTTGTACTATGCATACCAAACCTAATTTGAAATGACTTTGCCAATTTTAATATTAAATTATAAAATTTCATTTTTATTCCAACTTCAACCACACAAAGACTTTGCACTCTATAATGTTTAACTACGAGCTTGCCACTTTCTAGGTAGACTAAAAACCTATGTCTACTTCCATTTAATATTGTCATTCCAAGTTCCAACACTGGACTTTGTAATTCTCCAATTGTCCTTTTTTGTAGAGAGGACAATACAAAGCTAGTTTGTAGTTTCTTGGCATAAACATAGTTCATTGTTTTTAGGGATATTTTGTATCTTTTCCTTCCTTCTTTGAAAGAGAACACTATCCTTCAAAATTGTCACATTGAATTTATATATAATGTCACAAGGGTTTTTCAACTAAATTGTCACTTTGGTGTTATTATACTTTCATAAGGTGGAAGGTGGAAGAAAATAAACCATTACTCCACATTGTCATCTGAATTTTCCTTTACTAGTGACATATCCCAATATATAAGATTTCCATTTATAATTCAATGTAGAGGCTCATACGCCCTAAATAGAAGATTAATTTCTTTGTAGCTTCCATCTTTCAAACTTCGTTTGATAGAGCTCAATCACCATTTTCACATGGACCCTATCTCAATTCATTTAATTAGTACCACTTGGAATTGTGTTCAACAAGTAATTCACACTTGGAATTGTGTTCATCTTTTAGACTTCATTTGATAGAGCTCTATCACCATTTTCACACAAACCCTCAAGTCATCTCATTAGTACCACTTGGAATTTTGTTTAAAAAGTAATCTTGTTTCAAAGGAGGAGCTAGGTCATTTTTCTTGTCTTTGCTTGGATCAATGTATTTGGTATACTCTTGATCATTGTCCACAATGGAAAATTTTCATCTATATTCACCCATATACTGTAAAGGGGAAGCAGTAAAGGGGAAGCATCTCCTCCTCCAAAGCTATGGGAAGTCAAACTCCAATCAATATCATCCATCTCATTTTACGACAACAATTGTTTCTTCTTCAACAAGTTAAAGAGATCAAGAATTTGGTATAAACCTCTAGTTTTAAATTTAAGGGTTATGCATGAAAATGCAATCCATTACTTCTTCAAACACACTAGGTAGTAGTCCGGGGGAGATAGTTAATGGATGACTCAAGAACACAATCAAAGGTTATATGTGCATATTCCATTGAAATTCCACAGATGACAAATACTTTGCAATGATTTTGAACCTTCCCCACATCCTCAATCTTGGATCCTAAGTTTTTTTTCCTGTAGGTGTCCAACAAAAGATATATGGTATTAGCAACAAACTCTCTACAACATATAACCAAGCATTGATGGTGCACCATGGTCAAAACCTTCCATCACTATTTTTTTTCCATCTCTCAAGAGCACACAAGTTAGTGGCAAAAAAAGGAATTGACTATATTTCTACTTGATGCTCACTCCAGTGATATCTATTATATGAACTAACCTCTTCTTTTTCTGAGATTTGCAAATTTGTAAATATACTTTGGATAAATAGCAAGCAATTTGCAAATTTGTAAATGTACTTTGGATAAATACCAAGAACATAAAAATGTTGGACACAGACAAGCATTGTCCACATTTCATAGATAGACGTGTATGACCTCTTTGGAATTGGTGGAATTATGGAATGATTTGTACAAATACTATAGTACAAAGATTATGATGAAGACACCACCATTAAGGCTTTGCTTTAACTTTCAAAGTCACAAGTTCAATACTCTGCTCATTATGATTTTGGGCAATATATACATTGTCAATAATAACATTTTTAAAAGGTGGATAATGTTCAACTTTAAACATGTAGACTTATTCCTATATTTGTAACGTCACTACGAGGTTACAAATCACGAAATGTATGTATTTTGAACCCGAGTGCAAAAGTTATAATTTTTTAGAAGGTCATATATAATTTTGAGCTTCTATTTATTAAAAGGAAAAAAATTCAAATTTATGTTATTACATGAATTTCATTTGGACACGTACAATCCACTCGAATATAAAGTAATCAATATGCACCTAATATTAGAGTAATAAATGTTATATACATTAAATATATGTGATTATATTTGAAGGGGTATGTTGCTAACATTGTATATGTTGGGATATACACTATCATATTTGACGATATATGTCACTACAACGTTGTATATGCTAGGTACGAGGATACAAGGCTTACTATGTAATAAAGTCACTTCATGACTTTATGATATGTTAATGTTCACTTTTTGTGTGATGCAGTTTATCCCACATTCATAAATGTAAATGATTTGCTTAGTAAACAATGATATATAAGGATGTAATCTCCATTGTAACACATGCAATTATTGATAAAATCATACTATGTTATTGTGAATATCTTCCTTTGAGTTTAATTATGTGACTCAACCTTGTCTAGACTTTTTTCACTTTCTTCATTTAGTGATCTAACTCATTTTGTAATGTGGTATCAAAGCAAGAAGCTATATCAAGAGTCTTGAGCCTTTGAAAGACAAGGTCTCCACTCTTGTGACTTCAATAGTCTAAGGGCCACAAAGTAGAAAAGAGAATCTTAGATGTAGAAAAGAGAATCAACTCTAGAAGACATGATTTCAACTCTCTTAGCTATAGAAAAAAAAACCATTGTAGGCGATACATAAGGTGATACTCAACTTGAGATGACATTATACTCATGAAACAATTGTAGCAAATCAACTAAAGTCAAGGGAGAGGTGAAATGTTATTATTGCAAGAAAATGGGTCACACATCGTGGAATTGTAGGTTTTGAGCAAAAAATGTTTTCAAGGGAAAACTCAAAGACAAACCATTTGTAGCAAATGTAGCCATTATTGAAGATCCACAAGTTGCTAATAGTGGTGATGACCTTACTGAAGAAATGACATTTTACACATTTTAAGAAGCCAACACTTTGAAGATAAGAAGGGATCTAGTGTAGATACAACTCAACATGGATGGTTGCCCATATAGTTTGGGAGTTTGTAGATTTATGGAATTATCCTTAATTAGGATTTTTGGGACACACATGTGGATTGTTGTCCAATAATGAGGTTATGAGACATGTGTGTGGATAACTATCCAATGATTTAACTCGAGAGGTTTGTAATTCGAGAGTTTGGGGGATGGAATTTGGGAACAACATGATGAGGGTTACGATATCGCTTGATGGAGCTCTACTTGGTCCAAGAACTATTTTCAAAGAAGAAGCTTCTAAAGAATGTTTGGTTCTAAAGTTTTAGTTTACAATTGATATGTTTTTTCTCCAACTAGCATGTTTTTCTTTTAGTATTGTAAGTAGTAAGATGGGGTTGTTAGGATATAAAGCTTACTATGAAATAATGTGACTTCATGACTTTAGAAAATCAAAATGTCCACATTTTGTGTAAAGTAGTTTATCCCATAGTAAGTGTAAATGATTTGATGTTGTCTAAACGTTCTACGTTTTAACCTTTTTCGTCTAAATCCAACTACATAAATTTAGACAAAATTGCAATTTTCTATTATTTAAATTACATTTTTGAATACATAAATGAATTCAACAATAATATAAGAAGATAATCTCCATTATAATAGATACTCTCATTATTCATTAATAATATCATATTATATTAAAATATACATTATCATACAAAGAGATTGTAAAAACTTTTTTTTAATTAAAAAAAATGGAGAAAAGGAATTGTTTGCCTAAATGAAAACACTGTCGTTTGGAGGTGTGGTTGGTTGTTGGTCAAAACACGCGAGAAAGTGAATCTCATAAAAAATCGTCCGAACGTCGTAGCCTGTAGGGCACCAAGTATTTGTCGTAGCCTGTAGACACCAAGTATTTTGACAATGACATTCACCTCTCCCTGTATATTCAAATACTATGAACATCGTAACCTGTAGGCGTAAGTATTTAGACAAACTAAGAATTTTATGTTTTAGCTCAGTGACATCCACCTGTCCTTGTGTATTCAAATACTGCTGTGAACCCCAAAACCCAACACA
>ML787327.1:392044-445287 GCA_009831015.1 Picea engelmannii
AAAATAATAATTGTTACATTTTTTTTTCTTTTCAATATGAGCACTCCACCACCTAATCCAAAAGTTCAACCTAATAGGGGGAGTCTCCAAAATCCATTAGAAAAAAAGGAGATAAGAGAGAGATGCCAAAATCCAAATAGAGTTAGAATCATTAGAAAAAAACAGTGAAGAAGGAGACATAAAACTCCAAATAGAGCTAGAGACAATGATTGATAAAACGAATTAAATAGAGGATAGATTCTTAGGGTTTAAGAGTGACTTGCAATAATGAAGAATAGGATTCAAGAAATGGAAAAAAGAAACAATCAATCCAAGAAAGAGAGGTTGAACAAAATCACAACTTGAGAGATAGGATTAAATAGCTAGAAGAAAAACTAACCAACAATTTGACCTTGGATATCAAACCCATCTAAGTTAATTGAATTCGACCATGAGCATAACAAAAGAGCCTTGAACCTCATAATTTTTGGTAGAAAAAACAACAAGAGGAGGATACGACTAGCAATAGTAAAAGAATAATTAAATAATAAATCACAAATTGATACAAACCTCATAGAAGCAAAGAGGCTAGGAAAAATAATTGATCACAAAGATAGGTTGATGTGTGTCAAAGTAAATTGTAATGACCATAAATATAACATACTTGGTAAATCTCCGAGCTTGAAAGGGTCAGGAATATTTATAAATGAAGACCCCATTCTCTAAGACCAAGCTAAATTAATGAAGGAAGTTCAAAAGGTAAAAGAAACCAAGAAAGAAGGAAAATGCGAAATAATTAGAAATCGAAAAGCTATTGTTAGGGATAGAGACTAGAAGGATAATAATAAATAAGAATTTGGCACACTCGGGGTCATTTTTTGGAACTGTCGTGGCTTTCCATGGCGCAAAAGTCCTATGTTAAGTTGGATCCTGAGTGATATTGATATTATTTGTCTAGTTGAAACTTGGGAGCATGAAGAGTCTAAGGTTCCTAACATAGAAGGATTTGTCTTGTGGTCGGAATGGAACAAAAAATCTCACCGTAGAGGGATAGGAGGCATAGCTTGTTATATTAGAAAGACAATTTCTCCTCACATTCAACTTCATAAGATCGACCCTCTCAATCAGTACATTTGGATAGAAATTTCAGACACCAACGCTAAGAAGATGTATATAGCAATTTGCTATTTTGCACCTATTAATTCTACTTTTTATAAGAAAAACAATCTATATAGCAATTGTCCCTATAATAATTTAGAACAAGATATTTATAGTTTGAAAAATGAAGGTAATATCCTCCTGCCAGGAGACTTTAATGTTAGGACTGCAACTAAACAAGCTACTCTTTTAAATACTAATTCCAACCATAATCTTTTATAGCTAGACGAAGACCTTGTTTTATCTAATAGCTACAAAAGAAGCTTTGAAGACCTAATTGATAATTTGTTTGGTACTGAGTTGGTCAAGCTTGACAGCTCTCAAGACCTAATAATTTCCAATGGAGTAATGAAGTGTCCAAACTCCAACCAGATGATGTGTATTCATGGGTTAGGTAGTAGTGTCACAAATTATGTGATATATGATATCCCCGTTTCCAACCAAATAACAACTTTTGACCTTTTAAATGATCGTGAGCCCGACTCCAATCATAAACTTTTAACCCTAACTTTAAACTTTTCCATGCACAGGAGTGTCATTGAAGAGAATTCTGATAATCAAAGGAATTTGTGCTTTGACAAAAGTAAAGTTGACATTTTCTTAAATAATTTAAATAGTAAATTAAATCTCCTAACTTATAAGGACAACATTGAAGAACTATATCATAATTTTACAACTACACTTTCCACTTCTATTAACAAGTTCTCTTTCGAGGTGTCTTGTAAAAAGAATAATAGAATGACCAACTCTTGGTATGATAAAGAATGTAAAATTGCTAGGAAATCCATTAGGGATGCTTCTAATGAGTCATTAAAACTCGATAAGATCAATACATACAAATCCTTAATTAAAAGGGAAAAAATGTACTCTATCAATAAAAGGCAAGAACAACTTTAACAACTATATATGCTGGATCCTAAGAAGTTATGGAGCCAAATTCTAAACCACAATACTAAAGAAAATAATAGGATTCCCTTAAGGGACTGCAATTTCTACTTTAAAAGAATTTACGAGTTCCCTAATTCCATGGGCACCATTCCTATTGTCCCTACAAAGGATGGAGTTTTTTTCTTAGATGACATAGAGTTCGGTGTTAAGCGACTTGCAAATGGGAAATCTAAGGACATTGAAGGCTACCAAGCTAAATTTTTTAAAATCGAAGGGCCTATCTTTATCTCGCACATACACAAACTCTTCAATTTAGAAGTCAAGTAGGGCTTCCCTAAACCCTGGATGCAAAGCCTCATTGTTCTTATTTTTAAAAATGGGGATAGAAACATTCCCTCTAATTATAGGACCATCATGCTTAGCTTGATTTTAGACAAGCTTTATGGAATTATTTTGGAAAATAAGATTAGCCTTTGGCTAGAAAGTCATGGTAAAAAAGCTAAAGGCCAGACCGGGTTTAGGAGATATCATTCAAATGTGGACCATCTTCTTATCTTTAGGATCATTGCAGAGGACTTCTGCAATATTAATACCAATATTTTTTGTTGTTTTGTTGACTTTAGAAAAACTTTTGACATGGTTCCTAAGAAAAACCTTTGGAATAGGTTGGAAGAGATAAAAGTGTCTCTCGAGTTGAGGGTTGTTGCAGTAAGGATGTATGAGAACGTTATTTCTAAGTTTAAAAATGTTGAGGGTTGGTCAAGAGAGATTAACTGCAATATTGGAGTCAAACAAGGTTGTCCCTTGTCCCCTACCCTTTTTGGCATATACATTAACAAGTTAGAAGATTGTTTGGAAAAAACAGGTTGTGTCGGCGCTACTCTCACTTGTATAGTCAACAATCTTCTTCTTTATGCCGATGATATTTTTCTTATGGCAAGGAGTCCTTGTGATATTGAAAACCAACTAAGAATCCTCAAGGATTTTTGCTCCAATATGGGTATGATTGTTAATACTGATAAGACTGAGGTCATGATTATTAAATCCAATAAGATCAGTTATGATACCTTTGTATATGACAACAACAACTTGGAAGAAGTGACTTCATACAAATATCTTGGAATTGATATTCACCACAAGCTCAACTGGAATTATAGCATTGAGAAAATAATTATTGGGGGATGGAAAGCTTATTATGGGCATGAAAACAATTGTAAATCAACTGATCTTTGGAATTGGGATAAGAAGAAACTCATCTTTGAGACTCTTGTTACACCTGTTATTCTTTAAGGATGTGAAGTCTGGGGCTATAGTATCTCTCGTGAATCCTGGAGAAAGATAGAGAAAATACAAAAGAATTTTATAACCTATAATCTCAAAATTAAAAGAAATACGTCATATCTCATCCTCCACTTAGAAACAAGCCTCTTCCCCATTGAGAGCACAACTATGACTAGATACCTAATGTATAAGAACAAGTTAAACAACATGGAAGACAAGAGGCTTCCTAAAATTGCTTCAAAATCAAGTCGTAACCACCATCGACTCAAGTGAGGATGGCATAAAGATGCCCGGTCTTGGCTAAACTATTGGGGAATCATGGAAGACACCATTTTGCAGAATAAATATACTATTAAAAAAATCATCAAATCAAAATTTAAGAAGAAAATTTGGTGTGATAAAGAGTTAGAGGAAAAATAAAATTAAGGTATTATAAGGATGTAATCAACCCTAATCTAGAAGATCAAAATTATCTATCTGTTTTGACTAGTGTAAAAAAATAAATAAGCATTGCTAAGATAAGAACAAATTCTCACGAACTCCATAGTGAAACTAGTCATTGGTCAATTCTTAAAGTGTCATGGGATGAAAGAGTGTGTCACCTTTGTGACACTAAGAAGGTTGAAAATGAAAATCACTTTTTCTTAGATTGTCCATCCTATACCTAGATTAGATCTCATTTTCAAAATATTTGTCACACTATCAACCTTCCTAACCTCTTAACTCAACAAAACTATGGTGATCTTGGAAAGCTTCTCTTAATGTTTTTCGAGCACAGAAACAAAATTCCAAAGAATCACAAGTAATCACTTACCCTATTAAGGTATGATAGACCAATTTGGTCTTAGTGGGCATTAATCATCATCATCATCATTGAGTTGATTTCCAATGAATGAATTGAAACAAAATTCTAAAGAATTGCAAGTAATCCCTTATCTTCTTAAGGTCTCATAGACCAATTCGGTCTTATAGACGTTAATCATCATTATCATCATCATCATCATTGCTAAATTCCAGGGAGAATATATTTCACTGATTCCTCATAGATGATTTATGATCAAATTATATGGATGAAAATTTTTAAGTGATTATGTTCAAATTTCACGGAGGAGATATTTCAGTGATTTCTAATAGATGATTTATTTTAAATTTTTTATATGATAAGATTGAGAAAATGTTGTATTGTGTTCATGGGGATTTTTGAAATTATATAATTTTATTTTAATATTATGTTTAAATATAATTTAATTAAGAAGGGGTGGTAGGAGTGAGGGGATCATTCTTGATCTTGAAGGAAATCAAGAAAATATCTTTGAATGGGGTCTCGGTAGAGTGTCAAATAATCAAGCAAAGGAATTCACTCTATTCTAGGAGCTAAGGCTTCTTGATGCAAGTTATATCAAAAGTTTTATTGTTATTGAGGATTCAACATTAGTTATCAAATTGATACCCAGAGCCTCCTCTCCGAGTGATGGTAAAGTTGCAAGAATTGTTAAGCGAATATGAAAGGAATTTAGTAGGTTTGAAAAGAGTAAAGTACTATCACATCGTAAGGGAGCTTAATGAAAAGGTAGATCAATTGGCCAATATGGTCACTCCATTGGATTGTGGTGCCTTAAGAAGAAAAAGTGGGGTGTCAACCTCTCACATACCTTAAGCTTTAAATCATAGTCATGTATTCGATTCACATGATAGACAAATGACACATTAATCATCGCATGAGAAAAAAATGACACATTAATTGGCATGGGAGACTTAACCATGAAACATGGCATCCAAGGTGCATAATACTCATGGTACACTCACACACTCAAAGTTTAATGTGGATCAAGTTCATCAATTGCACTCGGATTTGGGTTTTACTGTAGGTGGGATAATGGATTTGGCATTAGGTCTGCAATTTAGGGAGCCTATATGGATTATCTCTTTGTGGTTTCTTGCTCTGTACCATCCTGGTGCAATTTGAGGGGGTTCCTCTGGTTTTGAGATGGGTTCTGGTTCGCTTAGCCTTGTTTGGTGGCTTAGTGGTTTTGGTGTGGGTCGCTTCTTGGTCCGATATCCTAGAATAATAACTCAAATGTTATTTCTCTTGAAGTATCCAGTGCATCTTCCCAACTGAATTAAAAATCAGAAGCTTAGTGGAATAGATTCTGAAATTGATAGTCTTCTATTCTATTGTCAATTGCCTGAGGGAATTATGGAAAGGGACAAGTTAATAGTTAGGGTAGTCTATTAATGGTGTGTAGTGGTAAGGGTTTTTGACAAGTGTTATGTAGTGCCTTTAGAATGGACCATGGGCATACTGGGAGATGCCCATTATGTGAGACCATTGCTATTCATAGAGCTTCTAGAAGGCATGAATATTTCATTACTAATAATAAGAATTCAATTTTCTCTATTAATGGTAGGATGCATTCCCGGGAAAAAAATAGAAACAATGAATATGCCTTCATTTTGGCAACCTTACAAGGTCAAAAGAGACAAATATAAGCACTTCAAGCTGAGTGTGTTTCTCTTCGACAAATGGTTGAGAGTTTGGTAATAAATCCTACTTCAGTTGCTTCAAATGGCAGGCTATATATTGGGTTTGTTCTAGAGGAGGTTAATGAAGATTAGAATGTTTAACAATAGCAGGAAGATGTGGAAACATTGGTTGTAGACAAAAAAATTTAGGTCAACATAGAGAACCAAGAGGAAGCTTGCAACTACTATGCTTTTATTTAGTACTTATGTTTAATCTTTTGCAAATTTTGCTTAATCTTAAGGAGTTTTTACAGAATTTATACTAGTAGTAACTTTTCAAAATTCTTTGTGAAGGATTGTTCTATTACTCTAGATAAATTCCAAATTTTGGACAAGTTTCAAGATTTTTTTTGAACAACTATATTATTTTTGTATTATTATGTTGAACAATGCATCTGCAACAACTTTATAATGCAAAATATACTCTTTCTTGTTAAAAAGAAATTACTTAAGAAAAATGTAAATATCATACGATTATAAAATTAATATCAATTAATTTTTTGAAAATGAAATTCATAAACAAAATTTTTAAAAGTATATTATACTTCATTATTTTCATTAAAAAGGTTGTATAATCTAATATATATAGAAAATATTAAATTTATTGTGTTTAGAGACGCATTTCATTAAGCGAGCAAGATGTGCCACGTAAGTTTATTAAATAAATTAAATAATATAAAACAAAAATAAATATTAAATTTTGGAAACATAAATATAACAAGCAATTGCCCCACAGTGAAAAAAGTATGTCATTATAAGATGGCGAGGTGAAAGTTTAACATATTTTGTAAAATAAACATATAAACATATTTAATAAACATATATTGTGTTTAGAGACGCATTTCATTAGGCGGGCAAGATGTGCCACGTAAGTTTATTAAATAAATTAAATAATATAAAACAAAAATAAATATTAAATTTTGGAAACATAAATATAACAAGCAATTGCCCCACAGTGAAAAAAGTATGTCATTATAAGATGGCGATAAGTTTATTAAATAAATTAAATAATATAAAACAAAAATAAATATTAAATTTTGGAAACACAAATATAACAAGCAATTGCCCCAGTGAAAAAAGTATGTCATTATAAGATGGCGAGGTGAAAGTTTAACATATTTTGTAAAATAATGAGGTAGTGAAATAACGTGAATATTTAGAAATTAAGAAATCCAATACATTGGATACTAGCTCTTCTATTCAAAAAATTGGATGTAGATGTTCCATGATTGCTTGATAAAAGTAAAATATTTGAACTATCAACTTATTTGTTGCCATAGTTTTCATTGTTTTGGTTAATGACCAAATAGAAGGGAATGACCTAACCATTAAACACGAATCTTGGGTGGCTTCATTAGATATATGATTATCTCTAATTTATAGTGTTATAGTTATTAATGGTATGGAGGGTTATGTAAAAATAAGTTTATTAATTAAATATTAATCATTTAATGTTTGGATGAAAAGTTTGTAGAGATGATTGGTTTTATCACAACTTGGAAACTTATAGAAGTAAAAGTATAATGGTTCCATAAGTCCAAATATACATAGGTACACATTGACATAGAATCTTATATAAAACATTTGCAACCTGCAAATATACAAATAGAACATGGCATGTGCACAACAACCACCTATTATTAAGATTTAATAAGGAGATGCATCACAACTATGAGCTCATGTAATTGAATTATATGTGGATGAGGATTGGGAATAGAATTGGAAACTTGAGCCTAAATTCCATTTATTTCTTTTTCAAGATGTTTCGTCTTTTAGTAAAAAGGAATAGTAAAATATATTTATTACTACTTTCCCTATAATTGATTGTGATTTATTATAATACTAAAAAGATCATCAAATAGAGATTGTTAGAATAACATAATGAAATACTAAAGACAAAAAACAACGATACAAAATTTTGTTGATGGATTGAGGTATGCAACTCCATTCTTGGTCTGAATTTGGTCTTCCATGGCAATTTCTCCAAAAAAACTTGCCTCAAGTTTTTTGATTTCAACATTTATTTTCTTTTAGGCCAATGAGTTTTCGACAATGCTCTCAAGCTCAATTGCTATGTGGTTCAAATCTCACACCAAAGTCCTTCCTTTATATGAGGATGAAAGTGAGGATAAAAGTGAAAGATATATACATTTTTTTGTTACACTATAGATAAATATTACATTAATTCCTAAGAATTTTGCTTACATGTGCTCTGGAGCTCACATGTGAAGTTCAATGCTCTAAAATCGATAGAATCACAGGAAATGCTATTGAATAGTCATTTGAACCTCGTCCCCAAGCCTAAAAATCGATAAATTCACCAAAATTATCTTAAAGTTAGCTTTTCAAACATTTGAATATCATAATGAACCTTACAATGTGATAAATTTCCTGTCACAATTTCCAAATTTCAGTGTCATTGTTTCCAAATTCAAAATTTTGAATGGAATATTGAGGATGCATAGATGGTCTTTAAATAAGGATCAATGGATATGGAGCCAATTAGAAGTCTAATCAAAACATATGCTTCTATAAGGGGAATGCCTTACGACGAAAAAATAGAAAACATTTTTAAATTGAGTTTATTTATCATTTGATCATTTCGAAAGTTTGACCCTAATTTGAGTTTATAAATATTATATTAAACTGAATTTACAATTAGAAAATGAATGAGAAGTAGTTTATTTTTTATTTTTTTAATGTATCATTACAAGTGGAGAATGAGAATGAATGATAGGTGGCTTTAATTTTTTTGATATATTATTTATGCAAACTCCATGTAAGTGCATAGGCTAAACAACAACCACGACAACAATTTTGAGTGGACTTATAAGCTAGTTATGGTTTTGGGTTTCTAATTCTGACATCAAAGAAAACCTAAAATCTACACGACCAATAAAAAAATGGAGATTTATTTTATAGAATTTAGAGGATTTTGTTTGCTAAATACATAACACCATGCTCTAATTAATTTTTTTATAATACCTTACCTTTTGGATTAAAGAGCTTAATAACACATTGATTGTGAGTGCATTTGTTCCACCTTTTTATTTTTCAACTTCTTGAGTGTAGTTCATGCTTTGAGAAATCATTGATGCTACAGACAGTTTTGGCTAGGAAGAGATCGACTTCGATGTACTCCAAGATTTGAACTTGTGAATTTTGGTTAAATGACTTGAGTGAAAACCTTTAGGAAAGTGATTTTAAAAGTATGTTATATCATATATATTTGAACCTTGAAATTCAATAAATTTCCCTTATGGTGCAAACAACGACGTAAAAAATTGTGAAGTGTTAAAGTGTGATATGTATTTTGTCGATTTCAAATATGTTATACTATGTCCACTAAAGGCATTACTACGGATGGGAAATTTCAATGCACAATTCAAGGTTCCCCTTTTGGAAGAATAGTGTAGCCATGAGATTAGGGATGTGCACAATTTTGAAATATAACATGTCTAATGAGATGTACGGTAAATTGTTGTGATTGGATTTATTGGCTAGCTATGTATGCAAATATTGTGTCATTTCTCAATCCAAACATTGTTAATTCAAGCGACTTGAACCTAGGCTCTTGGTGTCGACCACTCAAACCATGCTAGAGAAACTTAGACTTTCACCTTTGATGGGTACCTTCCTCTACTACTTACAAATCCTTGGAAGGATAATGAGAATCTCTTGGAGCACAAGTTTCTTGAAAATCGGGGCAAGAGCATCCAGGATAAGCCCTTCACATGAGAGAAAGGTTTGTGTATATTCCTTGGAAATATTTATGTCTACTAAGTACTTAATTGACACTACTTTGTACAAAATTAATAGGATGATGCACAAAATGTAGGATTCTCAATTAAATTGATGAAGAAATCTGCATATCTTCTTTGGGAAATTTCGTCAAACAGTTAGATGTCAGACCCAGTTTTCCTTGTCAAATGGACTCTTTCGGCTGCGCTGACTCATGGAAGGTTTTTGTGGTGTTTAGGGAGTCATTTGAAGAGCTTTCTACTTCCTTATAACTCCCTCAAGTTCTAATGTTATACCTATATGAGTTCCGGTATGTGCATATTAGCATTTCTCATTGAATCGTTATGTTAAACAGATTGTGTTCTCTTGTTGTAGATTGAAATTATACATATATTTCTAATGTATTTGATAGTTTAAGATAACATATAATTTGTCATGAATACACAAGAATGCATCATAGGAAAGACACTAAGAGATAAATCAAGAATGCACCAAAATACCTTTATAATCCTTGACTTTATTTATATAATAGAAGAGTGACTACCAACGCAATTTCCATAAATGAACACAGAGATATGATGGATTTATTGGACTCTGAAATGGCTCCCAAGAAAATAAAATGGACATCATTAACCTCGCCAAGATAACCCATTAGCTGGCTATTCCGAACAGTAAATTTGTTCACACGAACTAAGGGTTCCAAGATGAGGATTAACGCCCTTGTCTCATGCCCACAATTTGTTTTCACTATATAAATAATTTTGCTGCAATTTCCCAAGGTAATTTTCCACTCTACTAATGTAGGAAGCCTCCCAACTATAGGGAATAAGTCTCTTCTCAAAGTAAAGTAAAAACTGCCACTGTAATGTGCCTCACCAACCATCATTTCGCCATGCTCTCCCTAAAATTGCCCAGAATGAAGTGCAGATAGTTTTGCTGGTAGAATGGACTCAAATCTCCCACAAAGAGTCTCCCTAGTGAGTATACTTCACGCCCCCATGATATCATATAAGATTCGACTTAGATATGTAGATGGAATACAAAGAGTGTGCCCTCCACTAAATAATTCTCCTTGCCAACAACATATTCGTGCCACAAAAGAATGCAATGATAACTCCAATTCATGTAGAAGAACACCTATAGAATATTTGGCTAGAGTGAGATCTCCCCACTGAAACCAAACCCTCTAGCTAGAGTGTATCTCTCACCACTTAAACTAGATCTAGGGTTTTACTCTAAACCATAAGCCTCCAAAGCTCCTTGAGCTCTCCACAATCTCAACTCAAAAACATAACATGCATAATGAGAGGAAATGAGCCCCTATCTCTTCTTTATACCCCTCTCACATTTTTCCTCCTTAAGTGACTTTTAATTCATCTTTTAATATTTCTCTAAAATCATTTTATTAATTCATTTACCTTTTTAACCCCATAAAGTGATTAATTTGCCTTTATGATTTTTACTGCCACTGGAAGTCACATTTTATCATCCTATCCTGTAGATATTTTCACCCTGGTTCCAACGAACTATTATAATATCTCCAAGAAGCAAGCTCCAAATAGTACCTTTAATGTAATTAATTAAAATATGCTCAATAATAACCCCATTTTACGAAAATCGCCGGAATGCAACAAAACCAAAGGCAAGTTGTGCAGAAATGGTCATGATGATGAATAATGGAAGATAAAATAGTTGGGCCCATCACATACGATAATTAAAGTGACTTCTAAGGTTATTTTCTCTATTAATCATAGAGTCACTTTATAACCTTATTTTAATTAACTAATGTCACCTTTATAATTTAGCTTTAATAAGCTAGTGACATCAATTAATCTCCATAGTCTCCCCTTTCCCAGTAATTATATCCTACGGGGAGAGTGTATAAGCTAATCTGCCATTCTCTATGTATTCATTTGGAAAGGGACATCACAGTCCTCCCTTCCCAAAATTATTTGTCCTCAAACAATCGTTGACCCAAGTTCTGCCTAATGTGGCTCTCACTCCATGTAACATCATCTACGAGCCTGCCTCCTACCATGAACCTATGCCCCAAGTATTTGACCGATGGTCTCACTTTTCATATGATAACCTCTACTGGTATGCTCCCCACCATAAATGTGCACACACTATTTGTGACTAAAGGTCTCCCTAAATGAATTGTTCCCTGTGCCCACTGTCTCTGCTTGGATATCCCCTCATAATATGGTCACCTCATCAATGATTGTGACTCTCTAATTGTTGTGCCATGCATACCACCATGTCCCAACACCATCTCCATATTTTGTGTTGAAGCATCCTTAAGAGCATTAGTGGTCATGCCCCTTAGAACTACCCTTTTTCCTCCCACAATCCTGAATTCCATGTTCATTTTTTGGTAGTCCTGAGAGATTGTCCCTAAAGTATTGAGCCACTGTAATCCGAAGATGATATTTGTGTCCTCCATATACAACAAAAAAGAATCATCCTCCACTATATGGTTTCCCATGGACAAATCTAGGTGTTGAATCCATTGTGTGCATTTCATACTGTGTCTACCCGTCACCAATACTCTGAAATATCCAATATCAATTGTAGGTAAACCCAACTTCATGACTAATCCTAATTAAATGAAGTTGTGGTTGGCCCCACCATTAATCAAGATCATGACTTGTTGTCCTTGTACTCCTCCCCTAATCTTGAATGTATGAAAATTAGGAATGCTCGATAGGGAGGTGATAGTCATCCCCTTAGCCTCTCCATGACGTCGCTCCTCAAGATTGTTGCACATTGTGCCATGAGTCTGTCCTTCTCTCCTATCTCCATCATTGTCCAAATGTACCTGATCATCCTCCAAATACTTGTGACCTGGCTTCTAAGACTGTTTTCATCTATATCAAATACCCTTCCATCTCAACTCTTTCTAAGTCTCTCCGTCTGACCGGTCTCTCCCAGACCTTTCCGTCTGTAACGACCTCTTGTCTGTGCTCTGTCGAGGTGCATAAATTATACCTGTACCCTGCTCTATGTGCAACACATCATCCATGACATGTGCCTTCCTCCAACATCTATCTAAGCTCATGTCTGATCCTCTAAAAGTGGAAGTCTCCATCCTCCTTTCCTCACGCCATGATTCATATCTTTGTAGTCCTTTGTTGCACCTCCGGGGTCCAATCCTACACTTGATGCGACCATAATATGATAACAACATGGCTCTGTGGAACTCATCGCTCAAGGCCTTGTACGCTCTATGATACTTCTCAAATATATCTCTTGGATCTACCTCACATGTCCTTGGTGCATCTAGAAAAGTCGACATAGTAGGCCTAAGTGTCATCCCATTGATAGAGTACATGTGTTCCTGTGCCACCTCAGATCTACTATCACTCACTTATTGGAACATATCCCCTCTATGTGAAGCACTTACACCATTGTCTCTCCTACTTCCACTCATCATGACAGGACCGTCTTTCGATACTGGTGGTCGACCCTGCGCTCTCCACCATCATCCATATAGCTACTATAATTGATATTGTAATCCTTAATGATGTCCATGATCTGCTACAAAGGTGTAGGAATCCCTCTCCTAGAATCTCCATGTTCCCTCAAATATTACCCATTCATGTCCTCCAATGCATCCCTTTGTATGTCTCTGTGCACCATGGTACGTTGTTGCACACTACTACTCACTACTGTAGTCCCCTATATGACATTGCTTACCACTATATTTTCTGGTGACATCGTGTAACTATGAATACTGCCAACCATAGTAGACCATGTAACCTCTAGTGTCACCTCATGCCCTGGATGTATCGCTGTATCAACTAATCCATGAGTATCAACTAGCCCTGTACCCTGAATGGATGTATCCTCATCACAAGTTCCATCTAATCTTGGATCCCACAAGGATGTATCCTCATCCGAACTATCTCCATTATTTGTGAGTGCATGCTCAATTGTCTCATCATGAGTTTTCAATGAGCTCTCCAAAGGTGGTGGCTCCTGCAACTCATGAATCTCCTCCATGAAATAGTCCCTGTCACTGATATCCTCCTGAGACAATGTTGATACATATGACTGGTCTCCCTCTAAAATGGGTGAAGGATATATCTGACTCAACTCCTCCTGAAGTCTCTCCACCTCATTCTCTTTCTCCTCTAGCACCCCATGGTACATCTCGCCAATCGCTAGAAGGTGGTTTCTATCTATAAGGAGATTCTTGTAGTTGGACCTCATCACTGTTACTGACTCTCTAAGCATCTGAAACTCTACAATGGAAAAATCACCTCCCAAACTATCATGTGCCAACGTGTCCCTCCAACAATACTCTGCTACCGGTGCATGTGTAGCATCAAAGTGTCCCATAACTATCACGATCATATCCTCACTAACCTTCAACTGCATTGCCAAATGGTGTGTCTCTCCATAATAATGCTCCCAAGTATCCGTTATGATACTCTGGTCCTCAGTCATGTGAACCTCTTGAGAAATAATATTAGTCTCCAAAGATGACTCGTCTAGTGCCAATGCCTCATCATACTTAGTTGTACTCACACCCAGATCATCACAAGCCTCTGTACAAGATGAAGATGCACCCAACTCCTCCTCATGCATTGTCCTGCTATCATCATGTTCATCCCACGTGCTAGTGTCACCGGATGATATAGTCACGTATGGCTCAATCTTATTTGCACATTGCTCCATTACATTCATAGAAAGTCTACGTCTAGTTGAAGAAATATCCTCCTTTTCTCTCCCCAAGGAAGCTAGCATAAGTGATACCACCTGCTCCAGAATATCATCACTCTCATCCACAATACAAGTCATAATGGATTGCATAGATGTTAAGACATTTTATGGATGAGCTCCACTGACAACAAAGAGGAAAATGTGAATCATCTCAAGGATCAAGTCAACACACCCAATGTATAGCATCAAAACACATGACTCAATCTTGGCCATCGTTTCCAAAATGGTAAGTCTCTCTCCAAGCAAGGGGCTATCTATATCATCCAACCCTTGGGAAGTAGTAATAATAAGTTGGAAGGTGTCTCTTAACACATCATATTTGTATGGAATGTTTGGTGTTGTGATTCTGGTGATCTCACCTATACAAATGGCCACCCTAAATGACACCTCTCCATCCTGGTGTCTCAAGAACTTTGGCATAACTAGAGCTTCTCTTAATGGGTGTACCTGTGAAGGAGGTTGACCCACCTTGGATCAAATTTATGTTAATTACTTGAGAATTTTAAGAAGAGTGTTTTTGAAGTGAGGGAGTGACCGTAGCCTCATTCCCACCTCAAACATATGTTGTTCCAACTGATTTTCAATCTTTTTCATGTATCTTTTGTCAATGTTTCCCTTCAAAACCTCACATCTGTAGAGGACAATTCTCTGATAACACTATAGGATTCCCAATTAAATTGATGAAAAAATGTTCATATCTTCTTTGGGAAATGTCGTCAAACAGTTAGATGTCAGACTTAGTTTTCCTTGTCAAATGGACTCTTTCGGTTGTGCCAACTCATGGAAGGTTTATGTAGTGTTCAAGGAGTCATTTGAAAAGTTTTCTACTTCCTTATAACTCCCTCAAGTTCTGTTGTTATATCTATATGAGTTTTGGTATGTGCATATTAGCATTTCTCATTGAATCATTATGTCAAAAATTTTGCGTGCTCTTTCTATAGATTGCATTTATACATATATTTATGATGTGTTTGATTGTTTAAGACAACATATAATTTGTCCTGAATACACAAGAATGCATCATACGAAAGATACTAAGAGATAAATCAAGAATGCACCAAAATACCTTTATAATCCTTAACTTTATTTATATAATAGAAGAGTCATGCCAAGGTAATTTCCAGAAATGAACACAGAGATATGATGGTTGTATTGGACTGCTAAAATGGTTCCCAAGCAAATAAAACGAACAACATTAACCCCTGCAAGATAACCCATGAGATGTTTGTTCCGAACAGTGAATTTGTTCACACAAACTAAGGGATCCAAGATGAGGATTAGTGCCCTTTTCTCATGCCCATGATCTGTTGTCACAACATAGATACTTTTTTTTCAATTTCCCAAGGTAATTTTCCACTCTACTAATGTAGGAAGTCACCCAACTATAGGGAATAAATCTCTTCTCAAAGTAGAATAAAAACTTCCACTGTAATGTGCCTCACCAACCATCAATTCACCCTACTCTCCCTAAAATCACCCAGGATGAGGTGCAGATAGTTTTGTTGGTAGAATGGACTCAAATATCCCACAAAGAGTCGCCCTAGTGAGTATACTTCACGCCCCCATGATAACATATAAGATCTGGCTTAGATATGTAGATGACATACAAATAGTGTGCCCTCCACTAAGTAACTCGCCCTGCCAACAATAGATTCGTTCCATAAAAGAATGCAATGATAACTCCAATTCTTGTAGAATAAAACATGCAGACTATTTGGCTAGAGTGAGATCTCCCCACTAAAACCAAACCCTCTAGCTAGAGTGGATCTCTCACCACTGAAAATAGATCTAGGGTTTTACTCTAAACCTTGATCCTCCAAATCTCCTCGAGCTCTCCACAGTCTCAACTCAAAAACATAACATGCATAATGAGAGGAAATGAGCCCCTATCTCTTCTTTAAACCCCTCTCATTTTTTTCCTCCTTAAGTGACTTTTAATTCATCTTTTAATATTTTCTTTAAAATCACTTTATTAATTTATTTACCTTTTTAACCCCAGAAAATGATTAATTTGCCTTTATGATTTCAACTGCCACTAAAAGTAACATTTCATCATCCTATCCTGCAGATATTTTCACCCCAGTTCCAACGAGCTATTACACCAAGGTATTTCTCCAAGAAACAAGCTCCAAATAGTACCTTTGGTGTAATTAATTAATATATGCTCAATAATAACCCCATTTTACGGAAATTGTTAGAATGCAATGGAATAAAAGGAAAGCTATGCGGAAATGGTCATGATGATGAATAATGGAAGATAAAATAGTTGGACCCATCACATACGATAATTAAAGTGTCCTCTAAGGTTATTTTCTCTATTAATCATAGAGTCACTTTATAACCTTATTTTAATTAACTAACGTCACCTTTATAATTTATCTTTAAAAAGCTAGTGACATCAATTAATCTCCATAGTCTCTCATTTACCACTGATTATAGCCTATGGGGAGAGTGTATAGGATAATCTGTCATCCTCTGTGTAGTCATTTGGAAAGGGACATTACACAAAATGGAGATGAAATCAGGCATTGTGGCTTTACAAACATTGACAATTTAACACATGCATTTTCCACCAAAATACTAGAGACATATAAAATAATAATAAAACCTTCTGTTAAATTACATGAATTGTATAATCCAAAAATTCTCAAAGCATAAAAAAGTTTAAAAATCAATGTTGTTTGCAAGATTATTTGTAAAGGGGGTTAACGACACCATTGTGGAGCTCCTAAGAAAAGTAAACAACCAAAAGCTCAAATGTTTAATGTTAAGGAGAGATTGAAATTCCAAAAGTGTGTAAAGATGCAGGAAACACACTTGATTAATATGTTTCATGTGGTGGCCATAGCATGACCTTGAAGCATCGAGTTCATTCCTACATAAGGAATTCAATGTGTTACTTACCTTCTACTTTCCATGCATAGATATTTGAGGAAAATAATTGGGAATGGGTAGTTATATTGAACTTTGGCTTAGACTTGAGGAGAAAGCTATGGAGTTGATTTATGGTGGAGATTCAATATCCTTGGAAGAGTCTTTTACTAAAAGTGAAAAATCTCACATATAAATAAAGTTAGACATCGTACAATGTTTGATGATCCATGCGAAGTTGATCTGGATTTAGGAGTGGAACAAACTAATTAATAGTCTAAATACAATAAACACAGAGATATGGAGAACAACACATATATCCAATGAACAATATCTTCTATTGATTAAATGAAATAGGCTAAAACGGTAAAATTGCAGAATTGAAACAACTTGCTCGAATGGTGGTAGCTATCTCTAAGAAGAGATGTGGTTTCTATGAGCATCTTTTTGAGAAGAATGATTAAAATGAGGCTCCATAGGCCTTTTTTAATATTACTCATGAATTCCAAAACCCTAGACATCCAAAACCTAACCCTAGGAGGCGAAACACCAAAAGTCATGTGGGCCCCTATGGGTAAGTTGGTACCTCAACTTCTCGGGGTCGTAAATTTTGCATACAACCTCCATTTTAGGCGCATGATAGCCCGTTGGAAAGGTATTTTCGAGAACTACACATTATGTTGTCAAACTTTGACTTAGTCTACAGTTTGACTATGGAAAGCCAAAAAAACATTGTTTAGGGCCCCAAAACGACCCTGGAAGTACAAAAAGATGTGTTGATATGAAAACATCCAAAATTGGATTAGGTGGGAGGCCACCAGTCTCCTCCTGGAAGATGTGTAGGGCTTCATACAACCCCAAAAGTGTAGAACCCACAATTACAAAGAAGTACAAAAGAACATGTTGAAATAAAAACTTTCAAGAGGAGCCAGTTGGAATAGGTGGGTGGCCACCAATATCCACCTGGATCAGTCCTCCCCCCTTAGGAAGCAATGATATCCATTGTGTTGAGCTCCCCCATCATTTTAGGAAAAATCTGTTGAATTTGGTCTTGGGTGAGCCACTTGCCTTGGCGTAGGAGCTGCCCTGCCTTGAAAACCCGATAAAGATGGATCCTTTGTTGGCGAGTGTCCTTGACCCATGTGTCCATTATTTGATCAGTGGATGCATGTTCCATGCAGTCAAGGTTGAACTCTATTGGATTCAGTTGTTCTGCGATCTCTGAGATGTCCAATAATGGTGGAAAATATGGTCGAAGGAGGTCCACATTGAACATTGGGTGCAATCCAAGGAAGGGTGGAGTGTTGATCTCAAAAGCATTGCTACCCACAGCCTTAGTGATAGTGTAAGGCCCATATAGAAGTGGGTGGAGATTCCGATGGGGCCCTATAAGATGTTCTTTTTAAAAATGTAACCAGACCTTGTCTCCAACCTGAAACTGGTGTGGTACCCTATGTTTATCATGGCGCTGCTTTTACTTAGCATTGGATTTCTGCAAAATCTCATGGAACTGTTGGGGGATGTGTTGAATCTGCTCAATGAATCTGGTGGCTTTGTTGGTCACAAACTGAACATGGGAAGAGTATGTCTGTGTGGTTGCAAGAGGTAGTGAAACATCAATGGGACCCAAGGGTTGGAATCCCATGTAGGGGAAACCGTAAATATTGTAGATTCCTCTATGGCCCTTTTCTTAGAGTAAGTATCCCATCAGTCCTTAACATGGGGGACAACCTTGAGGAGTGCAAAAGTAATATTTTCCCCATCAAAAAAATTGTGGACTAAAAAATACCCTTCGAGCAAATTCAACCATTTATCTACATCATCTGCATCTATCAATCCTTCAAATAATGGAATATCAAAATTTACATGTACCTTGAATGGGGTTGCATGGCCGCTTGATGAAAATGCTTCTCCTGTGGGCAGCTGCCGAAGGATCTGTGCAAATTTGTCCATCATTTCATTCCTTTGTCACACAAGGGCTTCCTCAAACAAAATTTTAAAAGGATCTCCTACTCCATCATATTTCTTTTCTTCCTCCATGGGTTGTCGAGCTCAGTGCGACCGATCTTGCAAAGGCTCAATTGGTTTGAGTCCCAACTCCTTGTACCCAGATCTTGTCAGGGACATGCACGAAGAAAAATAAATGAAGAGCAAACCGCTCTGATACCACTGATCCGGATTTAGGAGCGGAACAAACGAATTAATAGTTTGACTACAATAAACACAGAGATATGGAGAACAACATAGATATCCAGTGAACAATATCTTCTATTGAATAAATGAAATAGGTTGAAACTGTAAAATTGCAGCACTGAAACAACTTGCTCGAATGGTGGTAGATATCTCTGAGAAGAGATGTGGTTGCTATGTGCATCTGTCTGAGAAGAATGATTACAATGAGGCTCAAGAGACATTTTTTAATATTACTCATGAATGCAAAAACCCTAGACACACAAAAACCTAACCCTAGGAGTTTAACGCCAAAAGTCATGTGGGCCCTTATGGGTAAGTTGGTACCTCAACTTCCGAGGGTCGTAACTTTTGCATACGACCTCTGTTTTAGGCGCGTGATAGCCCATTGGAAAGGTATTTTCGAGAAATACACATTACACCATCAAACTCTGACTTAGTTTACAATTTGATTGTGGCAATCCAAAAAAACATTGTTTAGGGCCCCAAAATGGCCCTGGAAGTACAAAAAGATGTGTTGACATGAAAAAAACCAAAATAAGCCAGTTGGATTAGGTGGGAGGCTACCCGTCTCCTCCTGGAAGATGTGTAGGGATTCATACACTCCCGAAAGTGTAGAACCCACAATTACAAAGAAGTACAGAAGAACGTGTTGAACTAAAAACTGTCAAGAGGAGCTAGTTGGAATAGGTGGGTGGCCACCAATATCCACCTAGATCAAAAGTTCATGTGAAGAGTGAAGTTTGGGTGAGGCTTTTAGAGATATGGTTGTGCAGGGTGTGAGGTTACATGTGTATGATTTTCCATCAAAGCGGGTGGGCTTGAGACAACCCAACCTATACCTATTGTGTTGATTCCTTGTATCTATGGAGGGATGACAATTATGTGTAGAGACGAAGAGGGTTGTGTTAGCAATTTAATGACATCCTATCCTAGGTAATATAATAAGATATGGTTTTTTTGCAATAAGAAAGTTAGAAAGGGATGTTTTTTCTAGTGCATTGCATAGTAAGCCATCAACTAATAGATGCAACATTATCTTTGTGGAAACTTTCACCGGGTGCACTCTGTTGTATCTAGGTAGTAGGATTGCAAGGTTCATGCGCATAACTCTTGAGCATTGTATGAATATGCATGTGAGAATGATGCTCTTTCCCTTGTCCATTCAAAATGTTGGATAAAGAATGATAATCATGAAAATATTAATTATTTCTATATGGTAAATCATGTATCCCTAACTATTCCATTTATTCAACACCATTTTCACATAGAAATGTTTATTTGTGATTTTTTAATAATTCAATGGTTAATTGCATAAATGAAATGTACTTGTAAGTTGTTCCTTGTGTATAGTGATTACTTCTACATATCCATATAGATGCATTTAAATTTCATCACTACATATTCTATATATTAATATCAGTTTATGATATTCCCTACTAATTTGGAGCCAGATATTTGCATCGACCATTCCATGTTTCTTAAACATACCATTCACTGGTTATTGCAAGATTTTAGTAAGTGAAGGCTTATAAAGCTGGAGGATTTGATACTCTGTTTCATAGTTTGTTCCTTGAAAATTTACGCAGAAGTATCTCAAATTTAAATAATGAGTTTGAGATCAATTTCATTATAAACGTTTCTTGCAAATAGTTGAAACTTAATTCTCCATGCATCCCCAAAGCTACACTTTCATGAACAATGGAGTTACCATCCCGTTTTCATGTGATAAAAAACCACAAGAACCATGTACTATGCATAAAATCTATCTTCAAGGTCCATGTCATCACAAGAAAAATGTAACGACCTTAGGATTTATACTCATTTTCTCACTTAAATATTTGAACGAACTATTACTTTGTCAAAATAGAACAGTTATGTTTCCATGTGGCTAGACCTTGACACATAGCATGAACATAATTTCAATGTGCACACATGAGTGGATTGGACTGGACTGAAGGGAAGTTTTTGTTGTTTTCAGTTGAATATTATGTTTTCCTTCCCCAAATTTGACACTGGCTATAGTTGTGTCGATGGACTTAAAGGGTTGAGCATGTTAAAGTGAAAACATGTTCCTTCTTGCTCATTTGGTTAAATTACACACGAAAATGAAAATGAGGGATGTGATATCATTTTTCCTTCAATGGATTTTGTTTACATAATTTGATATATACAAGATGATTTAAGATTAAAATAAAAAGCATGTCTAATATAAATTGGTGAAGAATGAGAAGGAAGAAATGACAATGTGGCCAAGAAGCACCATAGTGGAGGGGTGTGGAGATTTAGAGCTTGAAATTTATTTGTTAATTTGATAAAAATGAAAGAACATGTGTGGTACTACTAATAAATTTATTGTGTGAGGTTTCCACAATGCTGCATAGATGGGTGAAAATTACATGGATAAAAAGACTATTAATTATCCCGTAATAAAATTGTTACCCCCCATGCCTAGGGTTAGCTAGAGGAGATCGTGTCTCATGGCCCACAATGACGACAATGATTTTGACCATGATGATGATCAACATGTCCATGGATAACATCCCAACAACCCCCTAAGATTTTCCTCTTCTACTTTGGATTATCCAAGCTCATCACATCCAGTCAACTTAGTGTATGGGAGATGGTAAGACAACGCCACCATGAGGTATGTTTGTCCTTTTATCATATGATGTGTTGTACTTAATATACTAGGCATGTGAACGGGAATCATTGGTTGAAGTTGGATAATATATCATAAGCTTAGGAAGTTATGTTTATTTCCTTGTTTCACCTTTGTGGCCAACATTTGTGCCCTAGTCATGTGTTGTCATTCCCAAGGAAAAGGGGTACTATTGGGGTCCCCTCACAAGGGTAACGTTCTGTTTCCCTGCCATACTTAACACTTACCATCCTAGAGTTTTTCACAGCATACAAAACTTCGATAATGGGTCATGGTCCATTCTCTCATGAGAAGAGGGGCTAAAGGACCAAAGGTTGATTGCAGTTGCTAGCAAAATAATAATGTTAAGGAAAGAAAGAGAAAATAGAAAAGGACTCTCAAAATCCAATCCATACTTGAGCTCTACCCTTTTCGTGTTTTCCCCAGTAAAAAAGCAATGATGCTATAGCTTGAAACCTTATAAAGGGGACTTGAAAATATGATAAGAGGATAGATAAAAAGACAGATTAAGGGGTTTGGAAAAATGTAACGCTTATAAAGTGGTAACTCAAGAGAAGGTGTACCCTCCACAAAGGATCTCATAGAAATGGATTCAATGACACCATAAGCCATGAAGTAATCCCAACACATACCATTATCACACTTACTCTTGAAGGGTTCTTTTCTTTCACTGTTTCACCCGAGACATATCCCTTTACTTGGGTCTTTCTATCATTGTTTTGGTTGGCACACCTAATAGGGTTTGATGAAGGTCCTCCCATATTCAAACTTTCCAACTTACATAAAGTCTTGAGCTAATGTGAAATTTGAAAGGGATACTTGATGTGATGTATTTATGTGGCGTATGTCTTAAGTAACAACTTAATTTGAATGATCCAAGGATTGGTATATATTATGAACATTGGATTTACTTGATTTCATACTTTGTTTTTATCTGGAGGCACATGACATGGTATTTTGAAGGATGCCCTAGGATTTCACCCAGGACGTTATGCCTTTATTGCAGGATATGGCACATGTGATGTAGATCATTACGTCACCCAGTGGTTCGACACATTCACATACTATCTTTCACATATTTTGTACCTTAGATGATGGATAGATGGGCTTGATTTTGACATATATAATCATAATGGTACACTTGTGGGTACGGAGCCCACACTTTGGATAGTGCACCCATACATGACTCGACCATTTTATGGAGGATGTTTCACTTGGTTTGGCTTGGAAAACATATAGAGATGATGTACACCCTCCTCCACCATGCACACCATCCTTCACACCTTGTATGCTATGCTTTTTTGATGATGATGTCATGCTAGGGTTTTCCTGTCACATGGACACCATATGATGTTTGAGGTGGCATGACAATTCATCAACCTTGCTTGCACTTTGGATGTTGACACATCTCCTTGGGAGGCCCTCCATCACCTCTAGGAGGCTTGACGTCACCACACATGTGGTTTTATGATTTATGTTTTCATTTATTATAGTTGTAGAGTTTATTTTGGAGGGTCGACCCCACTTGTAGCTTGATATTATAACATTTTGTGGACAATATCTCTTGTTTACCTCATATAAATAGAGGGAGTGCTCATTTCATTTTATCATCATCAGTTCTCCCCTCACACTTGTGAGTAAGAGCTCTAGAAAAAATTTCTCTCTTCTTCTTGTCTCTTGGATCTAGTGTGCTACTCTTGGAGGAAGATTTATTTGTGGATGCTTTTCTTTCTTGGATGATATCTTGTTGCAACTAGGGTTTCTCTTGGCATAACGATTTGGATAAGTAAGTGATTTGATTTAAGTTTATGTGTTTTCTCATGGTATAATTTTTAATTTCTATCTTCTTGCATGTTACTTTGTCCTAGTAAAACTCTAGGAAGGAGACATGGTCCATATTATGGTGAGAATGAAACGAGACCAAAAAAAAAAGATAGAAGAGAACACAAAAATATAGTGAAACCCAACTTCTATTAATGAATTAGAGAGAGAAAAACAATGTAGAACAAAAACTGGTAAAATGGGGTAGCTTATCTCTGAAAAAAGAGAGATGTTGGCTACGCTTCATTCGCAACAAGGTTTACATCACACTCCATTGCTTGCTTAAAGGGCCTCCTTCACCTCAATTATATATGAGAGAGTAAGAGGAGAACAATTCCCATGATGCATGTGGGATAAATTAATCTAAGTTTATAAAATTGCACAGGCATGTAAAACAATAGGATTTCTTGGGCAGTCACCCATCCTAGTACTACTCTAGCTTGAGTGCACTTAATTGCAGAGTTCTAATGAGATTCAATGCATTAACGCTATGTTGTAGGCATGTACATAAGACCACTAGGAAATCATTACATGATGTTTGTAATTAACAAATGAAGATGGTATTACATTCCATTCCCCATCAAAAGGGTGAATATCATGGTTTATAAAAACCATAGGCTCGAAATGTTGACTCAGTGGAAAAGGTGGTTGGCCACCGAGATCCATCTGGATCAAGACATAAGTCTTTCTCTCATTTAATACTTTTGTTTGTCCAATATTGGTGAAATCATTAAGAGACCTAGTCTCTTGATAATATTCAAAGGCTTAGGGCCCAAGAGGATTTGCACCTTAAGGCACTTGATCCTTGACCTAGGTCATCTAGAAGAGGGAAAATGGAATCTAGGGTCTAAGAGGATTTGCACCCTATAAATCATTTTCTTGAAGGTTTTAGCCCCAAGGCCCAAGAGGCTTTTCACCTTAGCGTTTGAACCTCGTTCTTCTTTATTATCTATTTTTTTCTTCAAGTGTTTCATGCTTGATGCCATTTTCCCTTGAAAACTCAACGGCACTAGTCTAGAGATGTTGTTGTGGTGAAAATATTCTTAGAATAAGTATTCTCTCCCTTAACGTGATTTGACTAAGCGTACTAACTCTAACCCTAGCAAACAAATAATATTTATTGTTGTTGTTATGAAAGTTTGTTATAGCCACTAGGGTTTACTTGAATTGTTGCATACTTACTTGGAATAATAGATAAATATACTCATAATTCAGATCTAACAATTGGATGTTGTTGCACATGTTGAGTACTTAATTCTTATGCTCAATTGCTATATTTCTGGGTACTTTTTCCCATTGTTTTTACAAAAGATTAATTATTGTTCTACATTGTCTTACTACTGCAATTTGCAACAACAATTGGTTTACTTGCTTATCTATTGTCTAAGAGGTCATTAATGAGTCACATAACTTGGTAATTGTCTATATTATGCTTTGCATTGTTTATTGTCTAGTATATGTGAACTAATTACCTCACTTACATCTCTTATACCTAGACCTAATGTTCAAGTGACCAAGATAGGGGGATGTAGGCTCGAATAATGTTGTTATTTGATCCCTTAAGGTCGTTAGGGAAGCCTCCCTTGTGTTGGATCTTCTTCCATCACTAAAACGAGAGAATTATCTACTTAGGTGACAATGGTATAAACTTACAATTGTTACACAAGTTTGGGATCTTGTGGAGGAATTTGTACGAGTACAAATCCTTTGATAATAAGAACCATAAAGTAAATCTTCGGACCAGATTGGGATGTTGAATATTTTCTACATTATAGAACAAATCAAATTCTTCATTATATGTTTGTTGTTGTTATTTTTTTCCTGGGTTCACATTTCTTTCATTTTCTTTAATAAGTTGGATGGAAAATAATTTTAAATTGATTTATTTGCAAACAATTTTGTCACTGCCATTTTGAAGCCTCCCCAAAATTTTGTTTACAATTCATTAAAATTAAAAAATATATATTTCAAGACTGAATTGTAACTTCGAAGTCCTAAATATGGAAGCACCAAACGCTAAAATTATTGGGGAATAATATGGAACCTGTTACGAAAAAAACACAAAATTTTGTATCAAAGAAGGAATAAAAAAATTTGAAGAAAAAGGGATGTCTAAAGACATTGTTACACCACTTAAGAAAAAAACACTATGATCAGAACATCGCAATGCATATTGGACCTTGATATCTCCATATGATATCACTTGGTCGCTTGATGATAATGACCCAAGGGGTATGTTATTTATAGTCTCAATATCTAAACAACTTCCATGAAATCGGGAGGATCTTGTCCATATATAATCGTTGGTTGTTAGTGTTGACTCCGTCAAATTCGTGTTGTCTAGTCGGATTGACAAGAATGCTCGACCCGAATTTCCATGCATCCAACTCAAATTCCATTGTTGCGTTGGTCAATCCACCATCCAACTATCTTTGATTGTTGGTTTATTTCCTGAATGGCATACTTGTCGAATACTCAACCAACTAATGTAGATATTTGGTCGATCGCTAGACCAAATTTATCCATATGTAGGTTGACCACCCGACCGATTGAATTTAGGAGAAGTGTGATGAACCATCTGTGCTTGATGTTCCAACACCACCCCATCAACACACGTCTCTGGAGATTCAAAAGGTGAAATTACATTATCATGACACCCCCCCATAATTTCATCTTCATGAAAACCAAGCATCATACGAAGCTTGATAAATATAGTTTCGGATAAGGGTTTAGTGAATATATCAACAACATGATCATCTGTTCTGCAATATTCAATAGAGACAACATCATCATGAGCCAACTATCTCAAATAGTGAGAATGGAGCTCACCATGCTTCACCTTACTATGGGAAACATGATTCTCAACAACCTGTATGGAAATTTTATTATCATATTATATTGTAGTCGAGGTATGAACATGAAATCCAAGTTCACCCAAAATTTGGTGATCCATACTGCTTCAGTACCTTCTTGAACGATTCTAAAACATTCTGCTTCTATATTAGACAAGGAGACTACCTTTTGTTTCTTGCATGACCACACCAAAGGTCCAGTGCTAAAGTGAAACACATAGCTAGAAGTGGAATTCCAATCATCATTGTCTCTAGCCTAGTCGGAGTCGACGAAGTCGACCAATGAATCTGACCTTTGACAATACTTGATAACAAAATGAGTGGTACCCTTGAGATAGTGAACAAATTGTTTGACTGCTTTTCGGTGGCTTTCTTTTCCAGTGGCTTTCTTTGGGGTCCTGCATAAACTAAGAAACCACAATAACAAGAAAGGAAATGTCAGGTTGACTATGAGTAATATAAATAAATTCGTTGACCGATTGTCAATAAATAGTAGCATCGACTTTGGGAGTTTGACAGGTTTTGGTGAGGTTTTGGTTGAAGGAGATGACAAACCAGTCAAAATTGAAATCAATGGACTAATTGACTCGGAGTTCGACGGTCTAATCGAAATAGGAACAAAGTTCATCTTTCTAGTCAAAGGAATGAAAAATGGAACATGATAACCAGTGTCAGATACAACATCAAAGGGATCATCCAACAACAATCCAGAAGAGGCATTCAACAATTTAATTCCATAAGATTTCTCATCAAACCATACATTTCGTTTGATAATGATTTTTCATTTGATAGGATCAAACAATTGATATGATTTCAAGTCTTCAGAATAGCCCATCATGATGCAAGAATGACTCTTTGCATCCAACTTATTTCTACACTCATAAGAAATATGAGCCTAGTAAACACATCCAAACACATGAAGTTCATTGACTGAGGGCTTCTTTCCACACCATCGTTTGACTGGAGTCATGGAAGGAAAAACTCGAGTTGAGATGCGATTGAGAAGATAGTTTGCACAATATACCACTTCAGCCTAGAAGCTAGGAGGTAGATCTTTGGCCTGCAAAAGACATATAGCCATTTCAACTAATGTTCGATTCTTGCATTTTGCGACGCCATTTTGCTGAGGTTTATGAGGAATCGACCATTGCTAGTCAATACCAGTTTGAACTAGGTATTATTCAAAAGGTCGATTTACATACTCATCGCCATTTTTTGATCTCAGGAACTTGATGGGTCGGCCACATTGCTTTTCAACAAAGGCTCTAAAATCTTTGAAATTTTCAAAGAAAATATTTTTATTTTTCAGAAAATAGATCCAAGTGAAATGAGAGATATCATCAATGAAAGTCAAAATATACCTTGCACCTGCCAAGGAAGGTAGATTGATGCAAAATACACAATTTTGAACTGGATCTAAGAGGTTTTATGCTCTCCACGCTTTTCCATATTCAAAAGGTTCCTAATGATGCTTGCCAAGCACACAATCTTTACAGACTCCTTTAGAGGGAAACACTTTAGGTAAAACAACAACCATGTTCTGAGTTTCCATCAACTACATAATTTGAAAGTTCAGGTGTATGAGTCGTTCATGCCAAATTTGACTTCTCTCATCAGTGTGAGAAACAAGAGCATTTGGTTCGTTGTCGGGTCAAGTCATGTCACCGAATTTATGCAGACTGTCCTTTAGGTTGAGAGACCCTCCAACAACAATTGACTAACCTTTCTTCAAATCATGAAGATAAAACCGATGTGTCTAAAATTCTACAATCTTATGTGTCTATGTTAACTCAACAACATACAACAAATTGGCACTGAGTTTTGGCACATGATAAATGTCAAAAATTCTCCCATGTCGATAGGTAACATCACCCTAATAAAAAATATCTAGAGAAAAATCATCGAAAACATAAATCTTCCTCTCCTTGGCTTCATCCAAGGATGTGGACAAGGAAGAGTCCTTAACCACATGATGAGTGCACCTAGAGTTGACTACCCATTCATTCTAAGTAGAATGAGACAACAAGGCATGAGAATTTCTGACTTGGAAGGTGACATTATCAATGGGTCAACGTACAACAGACATGTCTCCTTCAAGTTGTTTGACCTTCTCCTCTAAATCGTCTCTTTTCTTGTAGTAGACTTTCTCCACGTGTCTAGTATTTCCACAAGACCGGCATGTATTCCTCTTTCGACTTTGCTAGGGTGCATTTGTTTTCCCCTTAGGTTTATGGTTGTGGCATCCAGGTCTCTATGTAGGGGTATAAAACCACCCTCTTTCCCTATGATTCAACTTTCCCTTTCCCTTGAGAAAGTGGGCTTGATGTTTACCACCAAGCTTTCCTTCTTTAAGCAATATTTGTTGATTAGTAATCAAAAGACCACAAAAAGCTTCAAAGGTGTAATCCTTACCATATTCCTTGCATGCATGCCAATTGGTGCATAAATTCAAGACAAATACGTCGAATAGTGTTCTCAAATTCACCAGGACAAACTCGATGAGTTGTCCATCTTTCTTCTGATAATTTTGTCCACATTCACCCAATTTCAATTGGAGTTCCTTTACATGTACCAAATAGTCCTATATTCTGACAAATGAATGAGGATCGAGAGAGATCAAATCTTTCTCCCACTGCATGATATGGCTCTCATCGACTCTATCGAACAACAACTTTAGCTTCTTCCATACTTGATGAGGGAAGTCAATTCCATTGAGGTGAAAATGAATCTCCTGTGATATATATGTTATTATGACCCCCACAACCTCATCCTTCTTTCCATCAACAACGAACTTTTCATGATCGTCTGTTGGATATGGAATCACAATATTAGTATATTTCCACAATCCTTTACTCTTCAATAGGGTTTCCATGTCTGGTTCCCATACTGCATAATTTGGTTTGTTCCAAATAACAAGATCAATCTTCGAAGCCATATTCGATATCTAGATAGAAATGTTTCATTTCAATAAGTTCCAATCGACAAACCACCAAACCAGAGTCAATCACACAACATATATGACTCAAAAAGGTTTGCAAATAATGGATGAGGTTTCAAACCATCGAATCTGATACCATTTTGGGGAATAGGGTGGAGCCCGTTACGAAACAAACAAACAATTCTGCAAATAATCAAAGAAGAAATTAAAATTTCGAAGACAAAGGTGGCGTCTAAATACACCATTACAACACTTAAGAAAATCACACTATGATCAGAACATCACAATGCATATTGGACCATGATATCTCCATATGATATCACTTTGTCGCTTCATGATAATGACCCAAGGGGTCTATTGTTTATAGCCTCAATATCTAACCAACTTCCATGAAATCAAGAGGATCTTGTCCACATAGAACTGTTGGTTGTTAGTGTTGACTCCATCAAATCTGTGTTGTCTAGTCAGCTCGACCTGACCATCCATGCATCCAACTCATAGTCGAATTTTGGGCTGGTTGATCCACCGCCCGACTATCTTCAACTGTTGGTCGATTTCTCGATCGAAATACTTGTCGACTATTGAACCCACTGATGTAGAGATCTGGTCGATCACCTAACCGAATGTATCCAGGTGTAGGTCGACCTCCTAACTGACTGAATCTAGGAGAATTGTGATGAGACAACAATGCCCGATGTTCCAAAATAAATGTATGATAATCGTGATTTAGAGACGAATAATAATGATATGTTGTTTTAAAATTCATATTTAACAGATTTAAAAAAAGGAGTATGTTTGGATTACAAATATTGTAGTAAAAACCTTGCTAGACATGAACATTTTATAGTAGCTAATATTTTTCAAGGTACCGCTAGACTTTTTGGAGAGGAAAGACCATATGTCAAGATATACATTGATTTTAGACCCCCTCTAGCTTACAACTCTTATCCACTAACGCAGATCCATCTTAACTCTGGATATACATTGATTTTAGACCATCTCTAGCTTACAACTCTATCCACTAAGGTAGATCCATCTTAAATATGGATCTATCATGCGTCGAGAGATATCAAATCCCTCGAGGTGCAAACCTATTTTTAGAGTGAAAAACTTGAGGAAAGGTTTGCACCTCAAGGGATTTGATCCCTCTTGATGCATGATAGATTCAGAGTTAAGATGGATCTACACTGGTTCCAGTCGTGGAAGGAGCATGAAGTTTTTAGATGATAATCATTATCTATATGTATATGTTTTATATGAACTTGATACTTTAAAATTTACATCATTATGAATCTGAATAATAACAAAGTAACAATTTTTTTAGTAATGAAGATGTTGAATACTAACAAAATAGAATGATTAAGATATTGAATAACATATATAGTACATCATATCATTAAGAAGTGATATGAGGAAGATATTGAATTACTCATATATTACACAATAATTGATCTCAATATATCTTCTTTAGGTTTTCTCTTAGACACATCATCACACTTTCCCATATTTTCATATTGATCATATGGAAATGGAGGTTGAAGTTGAAGACCATGCAAACCTTTAACTCGAGATATTGCAATAAAAGTGAGACCTTGCTGCTTTGTCTCTCCAATATTAATAGTTGTCTTCTTTAATGTCAATCCATGGGACTTATGGATTGTTAATCCTCAAGCATGACTCAATGAAATTTGTCTATTATTACCTCTTTCAATAGGTATAATACAAATAGTTTGAGGGAATAATTCATCCCATGGAACTCCCACATAGTTATCAAATCTTACTAAAACATATGTGGGAGGTTCACGAGGGGATGCAGCTAGATTATACACAATATGTTCAACTACCCCAAGAGAACCATTGGAAAGTCTTGCATTAGTCCATAATTCGAAGTAAGAGTAACCCTAGATCTAACAAAAATAAGAATACCATTGTCCATTTTTTCCTCATCTTCTTCCATGGAGTAGTTTCTACTGACACTTGTAGAAACACTTCATGCAATAGGGTAATTTAGGGGTATCAAAGAATGCTTATTGTGATTGTGGAGATAATCATTTGTTGCAAACAAATGTATAGACTTATCAAGAGAATCTTTTGTGGAACCATCCATATTGGTATATGTATGTGTCATTAATAATCTCCAGTCTTCTACAACAAGAATTGCATCTCTACCATTCATATGCAGACGTTGAAAATGTTTCTGATCATTGCTTTGTCCATCTTGCTTGAACATTGTGTCAAGAGTTACAACAATTATGAATAAATTCCATAATTCTTTTTCATGACGTTCAAATGCATATGCAGGTCTATCCAAAACATGAGGTAGTTGTCCCAAATCACATACCATTATAATTGATCAACCTCCAAAAGGAACCATGGAATACAATTGCTTGATTATGTTAAATTATTTTTTATTGTTTCATCACTTAAATCAATGCATATTTTTTGCATTATGTCATTATTGAAATCAATGCAACTAATTGCTTTAAATAATTTATCATTGTATGATCACTAAAATCAATGCATAACATTGTTTTTCATTGTGTCATTATTGAAATCAATGCAACTAATTAATCTAAATCATTTATCATTATATCATCACTAAAATCAATGCATCAAATTGTTTTTCATTATGTCATTAATTAAATCAATGCAGTTAATATTTTAAAATCATTTTTCATTGTACCATATCTAAAATAAATGCACTCTATTGTTTTGTGTTATATCATTACCGAAATCATTTAAACTCCCTTATTGTTGTAAGCCATTATTTTTATTATCATCGATCAAATCAATATGTCATATTGTTTTGTGTTATATCATTACTGAAATCAATGCAGGTACTCAATGATTGTTGTTGCATTCTTTCTTAGTTTTCATGGGTGGAACATATCAATAGTATAAAACTTGACCTCCTTCACTGTGAAACATTCTTCTTTTTTATAGTCATATTAAGGTGGGACAACTCCTAATGATACATGCTGCAAGGTCTCACATGACACCTACCAAGAGCACACTCTCCTTGGGCAGACTTAGAGACGAGTCAGGCAAGAGAACACAAGGGGCATGCGGTCAATTGAGAGAATGAAGAAATGTGGGTGCGAGCAGGAGCACCTTGGGTGCATGAGGGTGCCGTGTGACACCAAGGGGGAACACACCTTACTTTCCTTGCAACGGTTGATGGAGACTCAAGTTGTGTTTGGGAAAGGACAGGGTGACTTGGGCGTGTACCCAAGAAGTGGACTTTCTTACACTTGGAAACATGGGCGTGTTGGAGAGGTTAGATGATCCCATCGACACACCCACAAAAATTCATGTCGGTCAACACAAGGAAACACACAAGGAAAGGGGTGTGCGCCCAAGGATGGGTCGCGCTAGTCCAAGAGATGTGATGGTTGATGGGCACACAGGTTTGTTTAGGCACTTCGGGTCCATCAAACGAGGCATCAATTCGTTTAGGCATGATGGTATATGAAGGAACATGACACACCCAAAGGACGCAACAATTCAAGAAGGTGACGCTTGGAGTCCATATAAGAGCATAAGGGTGCACAACCAAGGTTGAGGGAGAAATAAGGCATAAAGATCAAGTCAAGTGACTAAGGAAAGGTTCGAAGGCAAGGAAAAATGCATATTTGCGAACATGGAAGACAAGTAGCCAAGGGTGGGACACACAAGGAGAGTTTGGGGAAGTCTGAATGCAAGTCTGTGTGAGGCATTCTATGAGGTAGAACCAAATTATGTGTTAGCATGGTGAAGTCTACGATAGAGAAGGGACAATAAGTCTGCAATAGGGTGCACCGCAAGAGTTTTGAAAGTGGTTGCGATAGAGAGTCTTGGTGGGAAGAATCTATCTATGAGTATCTTGATGAGGTGAGACAAGTCGTGTGGATTTTCCCAAGTTGTAAATCAATCTAGTAGTGCTCATATTGTAATTGTTTCACAATAATAAGACTTAGTTAGGTGTTAGGCATGTCTTGTGTCTCCTACACTATAATGTGTGTGTCTCTTGTTTGTTTCACAAGTGTTCTCTTAGTTTTGCATGTTCATGGATGTATGCTTAAATGAATAAGTGTTAAACCTATTAACAAGACTATGTAAGTATACAAGTGAGTTGCACAGAGTTGGAGTGTGTCTCCCTCGTAGACTAGAAAAGAGTATGGGTATGCTCTAGGTGAAGAGGTGTAGTTTGGATGAATTGCTCTGGGTGTTTCCAAGCAACCAAGTAAGAACCGTCATAGTGTCACATGCCCTCAAGAGGTGCACGATCTCAAGATTTGGGTAGGCATCTTGTTGGGTCGTGATAGGTGGTATAAGAGAATATTTGGCTCTTCACCTCTACCGCAGTCAGGAGAGTGGTGTTGAGGAACACTACAATTGGTTTCACAGTTTGTTATGAAGGAAGTTTAGTGAGAAGATTCACAAACTTGGTGAAAATTTCAGTGGAGAGAATTGGTTCATAACAGACGCTTTGCATTAGACTTACGACAAAGGTTTTGGTTGATAGTTCCATGGAAATTTTATCTGGGCGCACATCTTGGATAGACCAAGAGAAGATTTTGTGGTAAAACAAAGCACTTGGGCAAGGTGGGTGGTCGCAGAAATCATCGCAGAGTTCATCGTAGGACTTGTCGTAGAATTGATCACAGAGGCAGTTTGGGCGCAAGACCTTGTTAATAGTTCTATAATGTGTGTTATTTTGTCGTAGGTGGTTTGAGCACAATCCTATGTCCATACATAGAATAGGGGAGAAGATCAATCGGGAAATTGGGTGTGTAGATGATCATAGGATTAACCACAGACTTGGAATAGTGCAGAGGAGTTGTGCAAAAATCTTAGGAATACCAAGTGACTTAGAACGTGCCACGAAAAGCTGGAGCAGTGGGAGAATTCCATGGAACAAGTGGAAGTGAATCTTGGACAGAATTGGAAGAAGCACTCACCAATATAAGATTGAAATGGATTTTGCATGTGATGAAGCTTGGAATATCAAGAGAGACAATGTAGCTCAACAATTAGAGAAACTCCAAGAGGATTTGGAGAGGATGGACGAGTTCGACACATAGATAGAGTCCAATGTCGGTGAATTGAAGACATTGGGAAGAGGGAAGGATAATTTCACGACGAATGCGTTGGGAACACTCGAGGAGGAGAGCATCCAACATGACATAATCATTGGAACAAACAATCATTCCATGCCACTCGAGAAGAAAGGCAAGTTGATTGAGTGTTACTTTTTTTCGCACAAACAATATTTTGTGAGGGACTGTCCAATGCGAGGAAGGTTGGATTTGTTGGTTGAGAAAGAGGAGGCTCGAATCACACCAACAACGAAATAGCCAGAACTCTTGAAAAATACGGTTCAAGTGTATAAGTTGATGAAAGAAATGAACGAAGTCATGGAAACGTTTGTAGAACGCATGCAAGAGTTCAATACAAGAGGTGAAGGATAGGTTTCACAAAGTGAATAAGTTGAAGAAATCTTCTTTGTGAATGTAACAATAAGTGGGTTGAAGATGGAAGATTTGGTTGACACTAGTGCAACTCACATTTTTGTGAGTGAATGAGCCACAAAACCACTTCATTGAAAACTTGAGAGCAACACTGAAACATGTAAAGTGATGAGATCAACAGTGATGTTGGTGACAGGGATTGTTCATTCTACACCATTAATATTGGGGGAGTGGTTTGGCAACATGGATCTGTTGATATCTCCATTGGATGATCATGCAATGATCTTGGGTTTGGACTTCCTCATATTTTCCAAAGCAACTCTCCTCATTCACGAAATTCATTTAGTATTCTTGGACGAGGCCAGAACACCAAGTGCACCCTTGACAATGGAGATGAAGCTTGGCATGATGCCTAGGATATTTATGATCAGTTTGGTAGAAGGAGTTAGTGGAAGCACGGACGAGGCTTGCAACGTGACACAACAACAATAAGTCATCCACATCTCAACATCTTTAATTAGTCTGGGGAAAGAAGAGCAATAGTTGGCAACGACGAAGACATCGATGAAAGAAACCATGGGGAAGGTTGGTCGATTAAGGAACCTATGGAACCATGAACGTGAGTGTAGAGGAGAGTTGAACTCTTCACTTGTCGATATCATGGAGTAGAGGAGACATCACCAAAAGAATCGTTATCAACTACAAGCCAGAGACATTTTGGAGGATTGGGAAGCATACTTACCCACCATAGAAACTTTAGGATTCGATTCAAGACAGTGTGTTGAGGTACTTACTCAACCATATTTGGAGACATATGTGGAAGAGGTAGGAGTGGAAGACAAACACCCCACAACGATCGTGAAATTTTGTAGGAAGGCCATAGGGATATATAACTTCCAACTACATAACGACTTGAGGAGTTGGGATGCATGTTGAAGGAAGTCTAATTGGTCTTGCAATACTTGTGCATGGAGCACAAGTCAGACACAATGTACACCAATATCCTTGGTGGAGACTATTGGGTACAATCTACCTACTAAACAAAGGAGACGAAGATGCACTATTGGGAGAAAGTTGTGTGATTAATGATTCCTTGTGGAGATATCATAGAAAGACTCAAATGGAGAAGTTGTGAAATGATGGATGGGTTATGGAGGCGACTTGCCAAAGAGTGATAAGGGGAAGGACCTTGTCTAGAACCAAGAATTTCAAAGAGCAGTTAGACTAAGTGAGGAGAACATGTTGAGACTGCAGTGGGTGGCCCAACAAGAGAAAGAAGAGTTGGACAACATAACGATGAGGCAGAAAAAAAATGGTTTGTTGGATGTGGAGACGTGCATTCTCTAGTGACGAACGCGATAATTGGATTGGTAACCCAACCGATTCAGAACTTGATAGGATCCAATGTACATGGCACATGAATGACAAAGTCGAAGTATCAAAGTCATCATGTGTCAAGAGCATCCAACACTTGGGAAAAATTTGTGGATCTTCCTAAGGGGAGAACCCTTTGACAACGATTGCAGAGTTAGCAGTTGTTGAGCGGTGACGAGATATAGAGATGAGATAGAGGCACCATGGAGATCGTCAGATGTTTCCAAGGGAAGAAACAACTTAGAGTGGGGGAGGATGTAAGGTCTCTCGTGACACCCACCGAGCATGTGTTCTCCTTGGGCATACTTGTAGATGAGTCGGGCAAGAGAACATAGGGTGCATGTGATCGATTGGGTGAACAAAGACATTTAGGTGTGAGTAGGTGCATCTTGGGTGCACGAGGGTGACGTGCAACACCAAGGGGGCACACACCTTAATTTCCTTGCAACGGTTGATGGAGACTTGGGTTGTGTTTGGGTAAGGATGGGGTGACTTGGGCGTGCACCCAAAGAGTGGACCTACTTGCCCCTGACAACATGAGCACATTGGAGAGGTTGGATGACCCCATCGACACACCCACAAACAATCATGTCGATCGACACAAAGAGACATACAAGGCAAGGGGCGTGTCGATTTAAGAGATGTGATGGTTGATGGGTGCATGGGTTCATTTGGGCACATCGCGTCTATGAAGGGGTGCGTCGATTCGTTTGGGTGTGATGGTCCGCGAAGGGATGCAACACACCCAAAGGACACGACGATTCACTAAGGTGATGTTTGGGGTCCATATAAGAGCACAAGGGTGCACAACCAAGGTGGTGGGAGCAAGAAGGAATAGAGAGCAAGTCAAGTGACTAAGGCAAGGAAAAACACAGAGTTGCGAAGATGGAATAAAATTAGCTAAGGGTGGGACACAAAAGGAGAGTTTGGGGGATTTTGAACGCATGTTTGTGTGATGCATGCTATGAAATGAAACCAAAGTCTGTGTCATCTTGGTGGAGTCTGCGACATAGAAGGGATAGTAAGTTTGTGGTAGGGTGCACGTCTGGGGCACACCACAAGAGTTGCGAAAGTGGTTGTGGCATAGAGTCTTGGTGGGATGAATCTATATATGAGTGTCTTTGTGAGGTGAGACAAGTTGCGTGACTTTGCCCAAGTTGTAAATCGAGCTGGTAGTGCTCATATTGTAATTGTTTCACAATAATAAGATTTAGTTGGGTGTTAGGCATGTCTTGTGCCCCCCACACTATATATATGTGTGTCTCTTGTTTGTTCAGCAAGTGCTCTCTTGGTTTCACATGTTAATGGATGTATTCTTAAATGACTAAGTGTTAAAGTTGTTCACAAGACTGTCTAAGTATATAAGTGAGTTGCATAGAGTTGGAGTGTGACTCCCTTGTAGCCTAGAACGAAGTATGGGTATGCTCTAGGTGAAGAGGTGCACTTCGGACAAAGTACCCTTGTTGTTGTCAAGCAATCAAGTAAGAACTGTCGAGGTGTCGCACGCCCTTAGGAGGTGCACAATTACAATATCTGGGCAAGCGTCTCGTGGGGTCATGACACATGTCACATTTAAAGACTATAGGTCCCTGATGATGGGTGGAGTGTCCACCCAAAACGTTGGACATTTCAAAACTAGGTACATAGTTCTTATCCAGAAACACTCTCAACAGAATTGTTAAAGTTAAATTATGCTTCCCCACCAAGCATTATTGAAATTCCCCAACTAATGTGGACACACACACACACATTTAATTCTTTTAAATGGGAATGTCATTTTCTGATTTACTTATTGTTTAATAGTTAACTATTTTTAATTAAAATTCTTTTTTGAGCTATAGTTGTTTACAAAATTGAATCTAATAATATTTTTGTTAAAGATTTAGAGATTTGGTATAATTAATTGTATGTTTTTAAAGATTAATTTTGAATTATATTTCTTTTGAGTGATTTAGTTTTTTTCCTTTCTTTTTTATAAAAGTAGAGAAATCCATAGTAATTAATTCCTATATATAATCATTCTTTAGGGTGAAAATATTACTTAATTTTGTTTACATGTTAACTGAAACATAATCTAAAATATGATACAGGCATCGTGACTCTAAACTATAAATATATATGAATAAATATTGTCAAGTTTCAATAAAATTAAATATAAAATTAGCAATCATAACAAATAATAAATCTTTCCAAGTTTAAGCATTATTAAATATATAAAACTCAACAATTATAACAAGTTAATTTATACAATATGTAATATATAATCAGGTTTTAATGATATTGAAAATGCACTTGCAATGAAATCTTGTAATGGTTATGACAAAATTATGCAAGGCACACACCATAATCTTATCCTAAAAATAACACACTACATTGGTGGTGTGTTCTCCTTGGTTGTAGAGTCACTAGTCGTTGTTCTCCATTAAAAAAACGGATAAAAGCGAGAAAGGTGTAAGGGAATTAGGCGAGTGTTGGTAAAGTGGAAGAAGTGGCCATTAAAGCGTGTTGTTGAAGGGTTCATGAATTCTAAGATAGAAGCTTTAAACTCAACTCTGTGAACATTGCATTCAGCTTTGGCTTGAACATTATGGGACTCTCACTTGGAAATTGGACAAGACTACAAAGCCTAACCGACAAAATTTAACAGATCATTCAAAGAATATATGATTAAATTCATTTTGAACCGTTGAAGAAAAAGAGGGAGGAGAAGTGGAGGGCAGAGTACACGGATCGTTCCAATAATGATGTTTTCAATAATAAAAATTAAAAAAAAATTATTATAATTTTTTTATTTTTTATAATTCAAGAATCATTACAAAATAATTTTTTTAATTAGTAATTGTGATGTTTTCAATAATAAAAATCTAATATTTTGATTATTTCAACTTTAATATATAATTATTATAATTTTTTTTTTTTAATTTGAAGAATTTGATTATTTCAACTTTAATATATATGAAATTAAAATAGATGTATATTGATATAATTTTGAAATTTCAATGTGACTATTGATCTCAATCTTATATAAATTAAAAGTGGAAAATTCATTTTAATGAAAAATAAAGTTATTATCAAACATAAAATATTAATGTAAATTTGTATAAATAATTAACTAAAAAATTTAATTTTAAATTTTAATTAAAAAATGGAAAATTCATTTTGATGAAAAATAAAGTTATTATCAAACATAAAATATTAATGTAAATTTGTATAAATAATTAACTAAAAAATTTAATTTTAAATTTTAATTAATTAATTTCAATTTTACATAAATGAAAAGTGGAAAAAATCATTTTGATGAAGAATAAAGTTTTTATCATACATAAAATATTAATGTAAATTTGCATAAATAGTTAACCAAAACACATATTTTTAAATTTTAATTAATTAATTCTTTAAAGTATATGTATTTTTTAGTTTTCTAATCTTTTTAGTTTGTAAATTTGCATAAATAGTTAACCAAAACACATATTTTTAAATTTTAATTAATTAATTCTTTAAAGTATATGTATTTTTTAGTTTTCTAATCTTTTTAGTTTGTTAGTTTGTCAACTAGCCTTGAGTGGCATGAGCCACACCAACCCTTAACATGGTTGGTTGGGGGCTTTTTAATTTTCTAATTAAAAATTAGCAAAATTAAAAATTTATTTTAAAATTTCCTTATTTTAAAATTTTATTTTCTTCATTTTTATTTCTCTATATGCTACATCTACTATATATAATAGTTTGATTCCATCATAAACCATCATAAATTGAAGTTTCCTCTCATATTTCATCTAAAAAATAAAGTTTTTTGTTTTTTGTTTTTGGCTAGTTTGTCTGAAGCCTAATCACCGACACCTCGATTTGAGCCACACCAACCCTTAACATGGACGGATTTTTTGTCCCAGTAGGTTTGGAACTTGCAGAGTGCCTTAAGAGTACACTCTGTCACCCATTGTCCTATACCTCGAGGACATCTAAAAAATAAATTTAATATAAGAAATATATAAATTAAATGCAATGATGATGTTTATTATAAGGTTTATTTTTGAAAATGTCATTTATATATTTTAATATGTTGAAAATGAAATACTATGGTTGTTATCTGAGTGCTATCACTATAACCTCCAGGTATGCCAACTCGGCCTTTCAGGCACACAAGGTAAGTAGAGGATTTTTAACCTATGATTTCACATAATGAAGTGCCTTAACAGTACACTCCATCGCGGATTGTTCTACACCCCTAGGCAATGTTAAGACTTATATTATTAAAGCTAGGCCACACTAATTTCATTTTCAACCTCCATTGTATCACAAATTTGACTAACTTATTTATCCCAAGTTTTGGGCTAGTACAATAACTACTTTCACTATAAAGACCATGTGTTGGTCCTTATTACACCTGCCGAAGGAATAGGTATATAGCAATCGATATACGTTGAATCAATATTAGTTTCCTTTGACTTATTTAAATATTAGTTGTTTAACCAAAGTTTTAACAAAGACATCTTCGACAATTATTAGTTTAAAGCATTTTTATGATGTTTGATTGGTGGTTCAAATGACCCTGTTATTGCAGAGCCACCCAAATTTTGCACCTCAATCTTAGTTTAAAGCATAGGTTTGCCTCATAATTTTTCCCCAACTGAGTAATGCTGGAAAGAAAGTATAGCATTACTTGTAAACAATAAATGTTTGTTTTTCAATGTGATATTTATACTATGAGTTTACATTGATTTTCAACGTGGCCGTTGTTTGAGTGGCAATGTTGTGGCCGTTTGTTGAGTGGCAATGTGGCGGTCTCTGAGTTGGACATGGGTATAAAATGCAATTTACATCGATAGTATACATCTTCATTGTTTTACGGGATGTATGTTTCATGCAATTTACATCGATATCCTCTGTGTTGTCGTGAGCATAGAACCCTAGGAGCTTCGGGACCAATTTTTCTCAGAGTTGTTCGAACCTTGGAACGAACGATTGGTCTTCTAAATGTTGGGAGACATTTAGCCAAAAACCAAGGAAGCTGATGCATCCTTCTGCACTGTTGCATACCTCCTTTGCACTCGAAGAATTCCAATGTCTGGAGACGAGAAAGTTGTCGTTGGGGACGCGGATTTCCAGAGTTATCATGGAAAAAAATTCAAACGCTACAAGGCCGGACGGTTCTGGCATAGACAGTTTCAAAAATTACTCAGACGAAGACAATGTGGCAATAGACGATTTCAAGAGATATGGGCGAGATGGCAACGCATGAGCACAAGTCTTTGCAAATTACACTCCAGAGACCAATGATGAAGACGAAGGCTTTAAAACCTACGGTAGCAGAGCTAGTTTAGGCAACAAAGATTTCTCCAGCTATGGATCCAATGCTCATGTTCCCGATCATCATTTTAAAAACTATGGTACAGACAGTAATCCAGGGATTCAAAACTTCAAAACTATGAAGACAACTCCAACTTCATAAAGAATGACTTTGCCAGCTATGGGAAGGATGCCAACGGAATATTGATTGGTTTCTCTATCTATGTTGAAAACTCTAATGTTGTCAACAACAGTTTCAAAGGCTACAATGAAAGCGGTAATGGTCCCCTCGATCGATTTACTTCATACACAGACAAAGCTAACAATCTCATAAACGAGTTTGAAAGCTACAGGATCAATGAAAATGGAGCCTTCCAAACCTTCACCAATTATGCAGTCGGCGCCAATGATGCCCCAAATGTTTTCAAGACTTACGGGAACGATGTGAATACTCCTCATGTTACTTTCACCAGTTATGAAGATGACGCCACTGTAGACGAAGGTGTTTTCCAGACTTACAGGAAGGATGCAAATACTCCTATTGTTACATTCACCATTTATGCAGACGACGCCAATGTAGCCCAACATGGTTTCAAGACTTACGTGAAGGATGCAAACACTCCTCTTGCCACTTTCACTAACTATGGTAATTCATCCAACCCTATGTAAGACGAATTTAAGCAATATGGAAAGGGTTCCAACAATCCTAACAAGACATTCACCAACTATAGCGGAAACACCCAATTCAAAGAGTATGACAAGAACAACACTGGCATGACCTTCTCATCGTACACTAGTTCCACTAATTCCAATTCCAGCGTGATGGGGATGGGCGTGGGCGTGGAGCCAGGGAATTTCTTCCGAGAGAATCTGCTAGTCCAAGGTTCGAGTCTCCCTTTGCCAAACTATGCCCAAGAGATCATTCCTGCCTCGATATCTGGCCGACAAGATTCCCAACTTAAACAACCAAATTTTAGCAGAGCTGGTGGGAATGTTCTGGATTCTGGAGAATTCGAGCATGTAGGGAATGACGACGAAGACGTTGAAAGAGTGAGAACGACCATCGGTGAAGGGAGAAATAAAGAAATGTGTGACATCTGTGGAAGAGATGGCAGAGTTTGCAGTGGGGATATTGAGGGCGAAGGTGGAGGTGCTGACCACAATAAGCACAACAAGATCTGGAGAGCGCGTCCAAGTCGGGGAAGTGAATGGGAAAGATGGAGGGAGAGTGATGAGGTCAGTATCGTGCCATCAAAGCATGTTTCCCTATCTCGTTTATTATTTCCATTCAGTGCCCAAGGTGAAGGTGTATGAGGCCGCGCTCATGCACATCTTTGAGTCCAACTCCAACCAGAAGGGGAAGAATGAGAAAATAAATGATGGAGTGGCCATTTGTCATTTGGATACGATGGAATGGAGTGCAAGGCATGCAACATTTGTGGCATTGGGACATAAGCCAGGCCAGATCGAGGTTTGCCACTGGATTTTCCAAAACGATCTTATTTGGGTGCTATAAACTGATGGCATCATACAAAATCCTATCTGGGGTAAATTCATGTTTCAAGGCAATCTTCCCTTTCCTGCATTAAGTTGATGAAATCCTGAGAGGAAAAATTCCTCATATTGACAATGAAATTATGTTATTTCAAAATGTTTCACTTTGTAAATGGTAAATGGATTTTAAGATCTAAATTCATTTTGAAACAACTCCATATTATAATTTCCTTTTCAACTTTCCATATAAAATCCTACTAGATTTATAAAAGTGCTTACTAGATTTGTAAAAGTAAGATTTGTTTACTAACCTATTCCTTTCCTCAAGAAAAACAAATGATCTAATATAAATCTATATCAATGAAATCTTCTTTTGACGTTCCCTTTAAATTCAGACTACATGGTATGCCTAAAGAGATCGTGTCTGACAGAGACACAGAATTTACTTCCAACTTTTGGAAATCCTTGATGGTTGGTCTGGAGACCAAATTACTGTTTAGCATAGCCTATCATCCTCAAACCAATGGACAGACGGAAAGAGTGAACCAAATATTACAAGACATGCTAAGGATGCATGTAATGCATCAACCCAAAACGTGGGAAGATTTCCTGCCACTGGTGGAATTCGCCTACAACAATGGCTACCAAGAATACCTGAAGATGAGCCCTTTCGAAGTCCTCTATGGTAGACCGTGCAACACTCCAGTCAGTTGGATTAATCCCATGAACAGAGTTACTATTGGACCCAACATGTTGAAAGAAATGGAACAACAAGTGACTCAGATAAAACAAAATCTAAAGGTCACTCAGAACAGACAAAAAAGTTACGCCGACCGAAAGAGAACTCCAAGAGAATTCAAGACGGGAGACCATGTATATCTCAAAGTTAGGCCCATGAAGAGTTCTCTGAGGATGGGAGCTTGTGCCAAGTTGGCACCTCGGTATTGTGGACCCTTTGAAGTTCTAGATAGAGTGGGACCTGTAGCCTATAGGCTAGCACTTCCTCCCACATCAAAAGCACATAATGTTTTCCATGTTTCATTATTGAAGAAATATGTATACGATTCTAATCATATAATTGACTGGTCTGTGATCCAGGTGGAACCGGAGGGAGAATTCTTGCCAGAACCTCAATGCATACTGGACAGAAAGGAAACCCCACTCAGGAATCGAACCATTGCACACGTCAAGGTGCAGTGGAAACATTTTGGCCCAGATGAGGCTACATGGGAAATGGAAGATGCCATGGAACAAGCATATCCGTTTTTGTTTACTTCTGTACATACACATCATATTGATAGATAGAACATCGAGGACTATGTTCTTTTAAGGGGGAGGGAATTGTAACACCCTGTTTCCCCCAGTCTGTAAAAATAACTATATTGGCCAAGAACTATGGTAAACTCAAAGATGTGAATGTTTGATTTGACGAACCTTTGCATAAAAGGTCGATGAATGTAAATTATGTTATGAATATGTGTTGCATGACTGTTGGGGGGGATGTTCTAAAAGATACCACAATGGCTAATGAGAGGTGGTGGAAGGGACCTGGAATGGTTGCGTTAACTTCCACTGAGCCAGTAACGTACTGGTTTATACTTGTTCAAAAACCAAAGCAACTCTCTAATCCTGGAATGGATTTCCCGTCAGATTGGTAGGTGGGGAGGGTTCTCAAGAGTTAATGAGGGGATGGGGGTGAACCGCCCATCCGTAACAGCCCTCAGACCTGACCATGGATGAAAAAATTCACGCCACACGCAATCTTGCAGAAAAAAATTGGTAAGGGAGGAAATGTGGTAGGAAGGAGGGGAGAAGAGTGCACGCGACGAGGATCACAGAAGAGAACCGGAGAAAACCCAGGGAAAAGCAGGGGGTTCTGAATATCAGGAGAAGGAGAGTAACCTTCATCCTGGATTATTTTCTTGTATCAAGAGAAGGAGAGTAACCTTCGTCCTTGACTTTCGTTGAGCTGGAAGTAGGAGATTGAACCTCAAAGCATCGTGGTCTAGCTCGGGGGTGGATAGTGGTAAATTCGTTTGGAGCCACTGAGCCTACGGTTGGGTGGAAACGAGAACCCCTCTCAGCAGTTGCATCACGCCTAGTAGATCTGATAAGTATTTTATACCTTGTATTTTCGAACTGAATACCATGAATGCATGCTTATGTTTATATGCCCATAATAATTTCTGTGTAGAATGATTGCCTGGTGTTTTAGACTGAGAATAATGGATGCATGTGTATACTTCCATGCCATAGTCGGTTTTTGTACAAAGGATTAATTTTGGGGCATGAGTTCACTCCACTGAGAATCATCTTGTTTGCTTGAATCTCATACTATTCTGGGAAGGCTCCTCACGAGTACTCTTCCCCGGGGATTACCCCATAAACCTTGGAACCGTGCCGAACCTTTATCCAGAGACTCGAGTAATATTAGGTACGATGGCCCAAGAACCGTCTGAAGGTTCATGCGATCAGGGTATGGAAACCTTATGCAAGGAAGGGTAGCTCTCTAAGGTATCGAAGTCATGGGAGTTTGAAGCCGCGAGAAGTTGAATTTCGTAATTCAAGCTCAGAAGGGATAGCGAGCCCAATTATAGAAAGAGAGAACACCCTATCATTTGGTAGATGAACGGTCGGAATCCTTTCGGGAATACCCAGTTCTGTCGAGACCGATGGATCTAGAGAAGGAGCGCAGGCGTTAACACCTCGACCCTTTCAACCTTCGCAAGTAGCATGGGATCCAGGACCGTAGATCCAAGGATCTGATGGAGCCCTATTGACCATCAATATTAACCTTTGTATAGGCAAGAGAGTAGCATTTCGTTGACTCGGGAATTGGAGTGGTCAAGGGTAGGACTGCATGAACTCACGATTCGCGAGATCGCGACGTGACTATGACCATTGGATCCAGGCCACAGGAGAACCATGGGATCAGAACTTTCATGGTTATCGCCTATCGGGGGTTCGAAACTTGAGAGAGTTTATTTTCGACTATAGAAGTAGCAAAGTGCCGAGCGCCGAGGGCACGTGCAAACACGTGGCCCATCCATGAGTGGGGACCGCGTGGTTGACAGGTGGCATGACAACAAGCACCTAGAGGAAGGTGGAAGTGGGTGACCGACGATGGACACTTGTTGCCTGGGAAAGAGTCAACCCATTGTTGACTTATCGTGGCTCAGGGTTTCGCAGGATGAAGAAGTTGCACCTTGATTGTTAAGGTCGCAAAACGCCGAAAGCCGAGATCTCATGCGACGGGCGACAACGACACAGCTCGTAAACAGAGTATAGTGGAGGAGACAAGTGGCATGAACGCATCGCTTGGCAGAGTCCATGGAACGTTGACCTCTCGCATCTCGGGGATTCGTAGAGGAGGAGTACGAGGGCTCAACACTCCAACTAGCAAAGTCGCAAGTGCGAGTAGTGCTAGCGTTTAGCCTAGCCTATGGTTACATGTAGCAGGCGCTAGTGAGGAAGGAGCCATACCCGTATCGTATCTCGGGTATCGACGTTTGGAGAGAAGGGAGTCGAGAGTCTTGATTCCCAACTCGCGAGTGGTGTAAGGCACTTGCGCTAAGGCCAGGTTGTGGTCATTTGGAGGAGGATAAGGGAAGGGACTGTCTATGCTAGGCCCCATAGAAGTCTCGGGGATTCTGTCCCTCGAATAAAAAGAACGAAAAATCTAGGTTATCGTAGTGGGTGTATGACAAATTGGTATTAGAGAATGGTTACAACACTTGGCCTACTTGGGCTCATGAACGAGTTGCGCAGAAAATCCATTTGGAGTACTCTTAAAAGGAGTAACCCTCTATCTTAACCCCCCTTATCAAAAGTCGAAGTTAAGAATGAAAATTCTTATTGTGTGTATGTATTTGAAAAATATGAATTATGCGTTGATTGTGAATGAATATAATGTTGACTAACAACAAGTGTTTTTCTTGCACAACAACCAGACGATCAACCGCGAGAAAAAGCAGACGCATAGAATGGTGACGCACCACGAAGTGGGGGATGGATCCCACAAAAGAGACAAAGAGTCTGATGAAAGGAGAGTGGTAGAGACCCCTCCAGATCTAGCTGAGACTGTGAGGAACCTCATGGTCGAACTACAGAGTTGGAAGGCCGACAACGAGATGTTGATAAAACAACAAGAGAAGCAAACCGAATTTAATGCAGTCTTGCTGCAAAGTTTATTCAACATACAAAGACAATTGCAGCATGGACTTGACACCAGTCACGCGGACCAACGACAGACAAAGAAAAGTCGAAGTCCACTTGAAATACGGAAACGTGGTCTTTTAAGTGGCCACACTGGGAAGATCACCTCGAGAAAGGTCCACCCCAGAGATAAGGGACATGCATCGGACGATTCCTCTGGAAAGGAAACTGGTGACTCAGAGGGATCTTTTCTAATCCAGGTCTAATCATATAATTGACTGGTCTGTGATCTAGGTGGAACCGGAGGGATAATTCCTGCCAGAACCTCAATGGATACTGGACAGAAAGGAAACCCCACTCAGGAACTGAACCATTGCACAGGTCAAGGTGCAGTGGAAATATTTTGGCCGAGATGAGGCTACGTGGGAAATGGAAGATGCCATGAAACAAGCATATCCATTTTTGTTTACTTCTGTACATACATGTCATATTGATAGATAGAACATCGAGGACGATGTTCCTTTAAGGGGGAGGGAATTGTAACACCCTGTTTCCCCCAATCTGTAAAAATAACTATATTGGCCAAGAACTATGGCAAACTCAAAGATGTGAATGTTTGATTTGATGAACCTTTGCATAAAAGGTCAATGAATGTAAATTATGTTATGAATATGTGTTGCATGAATGTTGGGAGGGGATGTGCTAAAAGAGACCACGATGGCTAATGAGAGGTGGTGGAAGGGACCTAGAATGGTTGCGTTAACTTCCACCGAGCCAGTACCATACTGGTTTATACTTGTTCAAAAACCAAAGCAACTCTCTGATCCTGGAATGGATTTCCTGTCAGATTGGTAAGTGGGGAGGCTTCTCAAGAGTTAATGAGGGGATGGGGGTGAGCTGCCCATATGTAACATCCCTCAGACCTGACCATGGATAGGGAAATTCATGCCACACGCAACCTTGCAGACAAAAATTGGCAAGGGAGGAAATGTGGTAGGAAGGAGGGGAGAAGAGTGCGCGCGACGAGGATCGCAGAAGACAACTAGAGAAAACCCTGGGAAACACAGGGGGTTCTGAATATCAGGAGAAGGAGAGTATCCTTCATCCTGGATTATTTTCCTGTATCAGGAGAAGGAGAGTAACCTTCGTCCTTGACTTTCGTTGAGCTGGAAGTAGGAGACTGAACCTCAAAGCATCGTGGTCTAGCTCGGGGGTGGCTAGTGGTAAATCCGTTTGGAGCCACTGAGCCTACTATTAGGTGGAAACGAGCACCCCTCTCACCAGTTGCATCACGCCTAGTAGATCTTATAAGTGTTTTATACCTTGTATTTTTGAACTGAATACCATGAATGCATGCTTATGTTTATATGCCCATAATAATTTCTGTGTAGAATGATTGCCTGGTGTTTTAGACTGAGAATAATGGATGCATGTGTATACTTCCATGCTATAGTAGGTTTTTGTATAAAGGATTAAGTTTGGGGCATGAGTTCACTCCACTGAGAATCATCTTGTTTTCTTGACTCTCGTAATGTTCCGGGAAGGCTCCTCGAGAGTACTCTTCCCTAGGGATTATCCCATAAACCTTGTAACCGTGTCGAACCTTTATCCAGAGACTCAACTAAGATTAGGGATGATTGCCCAAGAACCGTCTGAAGGTTCATGCGACCTGGGTCTGGAAACCTTATGCAAGGAAGGGTAGCTCTCTAAGGTCTCGGAGTCGTGGGAGTTTGAAGCCCCGAGAAGTAGAATTTCGCGATTCAAGCTCATAACGGATAGCGAGCCCAATTATAGAAAGAGAGAATACCCTATCATTTGGTAGACGAACGATCATAATCCTTTCGGGAATACCCCATATCTGTTGAGACCGATGGATCTAGAGAATGAGCGCAGGTGTTAACACCTCGACCCTTTCAGCCTTTGCAAGTAGTGATGGGATCCAGGACCGTAGATCCAAGGATCTGACAAAGCCCTATTGACCGTCGATCTTAGCCTTTGTATAGGAAGGAGAGTAGCATTTTGCTAACTAGGGAATTGGAGTGGTCAAGGGTAGGACTGTATGAACTCACGATTCGTGAGATAACGATGTGACTATGACCGTTGGATCCAGGCCACGAGAGAACTGTGGGATCAAAACTTTCATGGTTATCACCTATCGGGGGTTCGAAACTTGAGAGAGTTTCTTTTCGACTATAGAAGTAGTGAAGTGCCAAGCGATGAGGGCTCGTGCAAACACGTGGCGCATACATGAGTGGGGACCGCGTGGTTGACAGGTGGTGTGAGAACAAGCGCCCAGAGGAAGGTGGAAGCGGGTGACCGACGATGGACACTTGTCGCCTGGGAAAGAGTCAACCCATTGTTGACTTATCATGGCTCAAGGTTTTGCAAGATGAAGAAGTTGCACCTTGATCGTTAAGGTCGCGAAATGTCAAGAACCGAGATCTTGTGTGACAGGTGGCAGCGACACAACTCGTAAACATAGTATAGCGGAGGAGACAAGTGGCGTGTATGCGTCGCTTGGCAGAGTCCATGCAATGTTGACCTCTCGCGTCTCGGAGATTCGCAGAGGGGGAGTACGAGGTCTCAACACTCCAACTAGCGAAGTCGCGAGTTGCGAGTAGTGCTAGCATTTAACCTAGCCTACGGTTACATGTAGTAGGTGCTAGTGAGGAAGGAGCCATACCCGTATCGTATCTCGGGTATCGACGTTTGGAGAAAAGGGAGCCGAGAGTCTTGATTCCCAACTCACGAGTGGTGAAAGGTGCTTGCGCTAAGGCCAGGTTATGGTCATTTGGAGGAGGATAAGGGAAGGGACGGTTTGTGCTAGGGCCCATAGAAGTCTTGGGGATTCTGTCCCTCGAAAAAAAAGAACGAAAAATCTAGGTTGTCGTAGTGGGTGTGTGACAAATTGGTATCAGAGCATGGTTCAAACACTTGGCCTGCTTGGGCTCATGAACAAGTTGCACAGAAAATCCATTTGGAGTACTCTTAAAAGGAGTAACCCTCTATCTTAACCCCCCTTATCAAAAGCCGAAGTTAAGAATGAAAATTCTTATTGTGTGTATGAATTTGAAAAATATGAATTATGCGTTGATTGTGAATGAATATAATGTTGACTAACAACCAACGTTTTTCTTTCACAACAAGCGGACGATCAACTGCGGGAAACTGCATACACATAGAATGGTGATGCACCACGAAGTGGGGGATGGCTCCCACAATAGAGACGAAGAGTCTGACGAAAGGAGAGCGGTAGAGACCCCTCCAAATCTAGGTGAGACTGTGAGGAGCCTCATGGTCGAACTACAGAGCTGGAAGGCCGACAACGAGAGGTTGATAAAAGAGCAAGAGAAGAAAATGGAAATTAATGCAGTCTTGTTGCAGAGTTTATTCAACATACAAAGACAATTGCAACATGGACCTGACACCAGTCACGCGGACCAACGACAGACAAAGAAAAGTCGAAGTCCACCTGAGATACGGAAACATGGTCTTTTAAGTGGCCACACTGGGAAGAGCACCTCAAGAAAGGTCCACCCCAGAGATAAGGGACAAGCGTCGGACGATTCCTCTGGAAAGGAAACTGGCTACTCAGAGGGATCTTCTAGTAGTAGAACTAGTTCTTATTCCCGAAGGAAACAGAATAAGCGAAAGCATTCCAAAAATCATAATCTCGAGGAATTCAAGAAGGCCAAACCACCCTCTTTCGACGGTGAAATAAAGAAGAGGGAGGAAGCGGAGGCCTGGCTGCTTAGACTGAAGAAGTATTTCAGAGTCCATGACTTCTCAAAAAACTTGAAGCCCCAAGTAGCCACTTTCAACTTGAATGGAAAGGCTTCCATTTTGTGGGAAGACCTTAAGAATGTAAAAGGGATTCACGAAGAGGACCTATCTTGGGAACGGTTTGAGAAATACTTCAGAAAGAAGTATCTGTCAGAAAAGTATTTCAATGAAAAGACTAAAGAATTCTATGAACTCAAGCTGGGGCAACTCAACATAGAGGAATATGTCAGTATATTCCTCAAGTTGTTGACGTACGTACTCTATATAAAAGAAGAAAATGCAAAGGTGCAACGATTCATCAGTGGACTACCTAAAGACTATCAAAACAGGATTGAGTTTGATGAGCAAAGGACCCTAGAAGATACTATCCAAAAGGAAAGATATTGTTATGAACAACTTGGGCATCAGACAGAATCTCGTGAAGGCTGGAAGCAGAAGAATAGTTTGGGATTCCAGAAAAAGGGGTTTAAATACACAAGATTCAAAAACTATAAAAAGGACTCAAGGATGAGCTTCCCAACCCGAAGTGTACACCAACAAAATTTTCCCTCCCAGAGTGGAAATAAACCTTTTGGATCTACCCCAGGAAAGATTGATAACCCAAAGAGAGAACCCTTGAAATGTTGGGGTTGTGGAGAAGAACATCTACTGAGGGACTGCTCGCACCGACAACAGAACATTCGGAGAATTTACAACGTTCAAGAAGCTACCACCGTCAATGACATGGCCACGAGTGTGCCACAAATTTATGAAGCCTTGGAAAATAAACAAGCAGACAACCAAGCTTCAGTTGTGGAGATGGAAGGTATGATCACCAACCATCTAGTGTCTATTCTAATTGACCCTGGTTCAAATTTGAGTTATATAGCCCCTAGGGCTGTTGATAAGTGTATATTATAGCCACATAAACACGCCAAGCCATGGTTGGTACAGTTAGCCACTGGAACCAAAAGAAAGGTAGTGGAGGTCATACCAGCTTACCAATTCACAATGGGTGAATTCCCCACCCAAGAAACCCTTAACATACTACCCCTAGGATCATATGACCTGTTGATTGGTATGGACTGGCTAGCCACATGTAAAGCCAGACTGGACTGTTACCATAAAACCTTAGAATGTATAGGTGAAGAAGGATAACCCTTCGAGGGATCCAAAAACCTGTCTTGGTGAGACGAATATCATCCCTTCAAATGAGAAAGTATTGTAGAAAGGGATGTCCACTTTATGCGATACAGGTGTTGGAATCAATTGAAGATGACAAACCGAGCCTCGAAGACCACCCCACACTAAGAGAATATAGAGATGTATTTCCGGAAGAGGTACCGGGTCTACCTCCGAGAAGGGATATTGATTTCTCGATAGAACTTGCACCAGGAGCGGTGCCAGTGTCTAGGACACCCTACAGGATGAGCACACCCGAGCTAGTTGAGCTTAAATTACAACTAAAAGAAATGATGGACATAGGCTATATCTGGCCCAGCATGTCTCCATGGAGAGCACCAGTTTTGTTTGTAAAGAAGAAAGATGGTACCCTCCGACTATGCATAGATTATAGACAACTAAATAAGGTAACCATAAAGAACAAGTACCCCTTACCCAGGATCGATGACCTGTTCGATCAATTGGGAGGTGCTTCCATCTTCTCAAAGATTGACTTGAGATATGGATACCATCAAGTCCGAATCAAGGGTGAAGACATCCACAAAACTGCCTTCAGGACGAGATATGGTCACTATGAGTTTTTGGTAGTACCATTTGGATTAACCAATGCCCCTGCCACTTTTATGTGCTTGATGAACAATGTACTCAGCAAATTCCTAGAAAAAATTGTACTGGTTTTTATTGATGATATATTAATTTACTCCAAGAATAGAGAGGAACATGAGGAACATCTTAAACTTGTGCTTCAAGTGCTAAGAGAACATCAATTCTATGCCAAATTTAGCAAGTGCGACTTTTTCCAGAAGAAAATACATTACTTGGGCCATATCATATCTGAAGAAGGAGTAGCAGTAGACCCTGACAAGATCAGGTCTATCATGGAATGGCCTACCCCAAAGGACGTTTCAGAT
>ML787327.1:460271-474845 GCA_009831015.1 Picea engelmannii
CTTTTCAAGAAACATCAAAACCTTAAATAACAATAATAAACAAACCCTAGAATAACTCAATAATCTACTTAATACCTAAAGATAAACCCTACCAATTACCTAGATTATAGTTAATTAAAACTAAATTAATAAACATTAATTTAATAATAAATTAAAATAAACTTTAAGCCTAATAAAAAAACCCTAATAAAACTTAATCAGAGTAATAAAGAATTTTACCAAATAACCTAGCCGACACCTAGATTTCACCTCAACTCTAGTATTTAAAACCAACTCTTCTCATCATTTGAACCCAGGCTCAATGTCCTGAAGATGGATCCTGATTTGGATCTGAAACGTCGACAGTCTATTGACAATACTGTGGCCATTCCGATCAATCATGAAAACCCCAACCACAAAAATATTTTTAATCAAGCCACTTCTAGTCATTACTGAGATAATTATTAGGCTTAAGATAAAATCCCAAATATTTCAAACCTTTGTCCAAAATTTCATTCTTGTAAGGAAATAGAGCCTCAATCTGTGCATAAATATTATCATTTATCCCATTTCTCAAGAAATTTAATTTAAGGGAGCTACATTCCATACATGAAGCTCTACAAAAGACTCGAGTCACATGATAAAAGGTCTGCCACTCCCGAACAATACCAATTCCAAATATAAGTATATCATTAACAAATAGTAGGTGAGTAATAAATTTATTAGCACCGATCCTTATTCCCACAAGATCACCCTCTTTTTTTCCTTTCATAATAAGTCTACTTAGTCCCTCAATAACAAGGAGGAACACCAGAGGGGATAGAGGACAACCTTTCCTTAATCCTCTACTACTCCTGAAGAAACCTATAGGATATCCATTAATCGAAATAGAGAAATTTATAGAGCTAACACATCCCATTATCCATTCAGTAGCCTCATAAGGTAAGCCAATGTGTAATAACATGAGTCTTAAAAAGTCCTAGTTTACTCTATCATATGATTTTATAAGGTCCATTTTTTAAATTAAGCCATCCATATTTTTTATTTTCATAGAGTGCATACCCTCTTGTGGAATTCCATTAGCCTCCATGATCTGTCTATTCTCAAGAAAACCAAATTGTTCCTTAGTCAAGAACTTGGCCAAAATAGGCTTGATCCTATTAGAGATAACTTTTGTAATAATCTTATAAATTAAATTTAATAAGGCTATAGGCCTAAAGTCCTAAAAGGAATCAGGTTTCCCACACTTTGAAATCAATGTTAGGAAAGTAGAGTTGATGGCCCCAATCACAATCCCCTGCCTTCTAGATTCTTCTACCATTTCTAGAATATCCCTGCCAATTATCTAAAAAAACTCCAAGAAGAATTCAACAGTCCAGCCATCTAGTCCTGGACTTTTTGCTTTTGTGAAACTATTTAGGACCCTTTTGATTTCTTCAAGAGTGACATGACCCCCAATCTTGTGGCTCTCTTCCTTAGAGAAGATCCTGGGATATACTTTAACCACATCCAACTGAGATGATATATCTGAGGATCTAGGATCCCAAAATAAGTCAGAAAAGAAATATTTTTCTTCTTTTTCAATGTCCTTTCCAGAAGATAGCACATTACCTTGAGAAAATTTGATATCTCAAATGGAATTATACATTCTTCTATAGTTGGCATAATTGTGAAAGAACTTGGAATTATGATCCCCTTTCTCTAACCATACATCTCTAGTCGTCAACCTCCATGATTCTTCTTCAAGTAAGAGGATTTATGTTTTCCTTTTCTTGAGAATCTCATTTCTATCAGCTTCTACCCAGGAAAACACCCCAACATAACTTGTTATATAAAAATTGACAATTTCCGCCTCAATATCTATTAGTTCATCTTGTAAAGATTTATTTTTATTTTTCTCCCCAAAAATAGTTGTTTTTCTATCTGCAACCATATTTTTCCAATTTTATCCATTGTTGTTTCAACATCCAATTCATTATCGTCCTGCCAAACTGCTTTCAAAAGAGACCTATAGTCCTCCTCCCGAAGCTAGGAATGGTTAATTTTAAAGGGGTATGTATTATAAGACTGATCAACTTAAATTAGAAAGAAACAAGACAATGATATGAAATTTTATAACCACAAGATCTGTATCTACCCAAAACTTCAGACATCCCTTCAAATAACATAAATCTGTCAAGTCTCTTCCCTATTCCATCATTCCCAAGTCTCCCATTTCTCCAAGTGGGAGAGAGGTTCCAAGGCGCTACATCCAACATTTTAGTATCAATGAGCAATTGATTGAAGAAGTCCATTAGTTCATCTTTTCTATCCCGCACCCCCCAGGACTTGTTCAAAGAAAGAGTGAAGTTCAAATCACCAAAAAATATCAATCTATTATCATTAAAGAGACCCTCATTTCTAATATTTTCTCAGAAAACTAGCCTATTTTTATACGAAGCATAACAATTTATGATTCTAATGGTGTCCTTCCATCATTTAACCCTACCTTCCAACATCATACTTGTAGAAACAAATAAGGTTTTGAAATCAACACACCTGGGATTCTAGGCTGCCAATAACCCTCCAGATAACCCCATAGCATCAATAACACTTACTTCCCACCTAGGAAGAAATTTCAAAAAAACATCACAAGCCTTGACTCCCTCACACATAGTTTCCTGGATTAAAACAATGCCAATCCTAATGTTACATAACAAATTTTTGAGGGATAATGACTTGGGAGCACCCCCAACTCCTCTAATATTGAAAGATACAATGATCATTTAGGAACCCCCTTAATGGGCTTCCCAGTTCTAATTTCCTTGATTTCATTTACATTTTCACCCAATTCCACTCCCACTTCATCCAATATCTCAGATAGTGGAATATAATCGGACCTCACCTCATCTCTAACAATATTATTTCCATCTTGTTTGTTCATATTATTTTTACCATATCTATTTCTTCTGACAATCACGTTTTGAAATCGAATGGATTTTATTGCCTCAACACCCGTCTTATTTGATTGTTTGTCAGAAAAAATTGGAAGGGGTTTTATGTTCAGAACATCGCACTAGGAAGGAACCAAGGATGATATCACCCTTCCCTCCACACTCTACCCAATCCGGTTTTCCTCATTAGGAAGGATTCCAAAATCTCCCACATCAAGGCTAGAAGGATGCTTAGTATGAACATTATCCAACTCAGCTCTAGGGTTATCCACCACTATGTATTTTAAAACTTCCTGGATCAAATTGTCCCTGGAAACGATCAGAGGGGTAGAAAAAAGAAAATCTTGGGTATAAGAATCCCCTTGAGAACCCTTGACCTCCAGGTTTGCATCTCTATACAGGGAATGATCAAGAATCCATAAGGATTTAAGCATAGTTTTTCCCAGAATCCTACATGTCTCCTTATAACAATTTTCTTTTTTTTCTAAGATAGAAAATTCCTCTTCAAACAATTGACTAGACAAAACCAATAATAAAAGCTCAAAATTACCTTTAAATCCGATATCCTAGCGTTGAACACTAATTTATGTCATCTCGTGTCCCAAGATTTCACTTTTTGGAATCTGTGGAAGAACAAGAGCCATTACCTAATAGAGATCCTCAAACCCACACCCATCTCTAGACTGTAAAAATACTTGAGGTTTTTCGGAAACCTCCTCAATCTCCACGGGAACTTATGAATCCTTCAAATCTACTTCATCATCCTCCAAGAAACCTGGGTAGAGATCACGGAGGTGCCTAGTCCTTCTATAATTGTGATACCAAAAGGGGATTCCTATATAATCCAATTTTTGGACCAATTTCCTATTCCCCCACAAAATATCTAGTTATGTCGGTAAGTCTCCTACAACATTCATTTCAACCAACACATGCACCATTCTCCTATCCAAAGAAAAAATATGATCTTCATCAACAAAGATGAATTTTCCTATGGTGTTTGCTACTTCAATAAGTATTTCCTTTGACCACAACTGCATTGGAAATCCTAGCAGTAATAGCCAGAGGTTCCTTTTCACCACAGGCACCCTCAGGGGGTTGAAATTTTCATGTCATTTAGAAAAAACTAAGGATCCCTTCCTAATGATCCATACAACATTGAAAACCCTCTAAGCATCCTTCTTAGATAAAAATTGAAAACAAACCCAACCCTTTAAAAGGGTTGTGAAATGTGATAGATAACCCAAAAAGGGTTTCTATGTTCTGTCAGCCATTTAACAACAACCTCCATTCGACTAGGGGAAACATTTTTTAACCTTTCAACTAAGATTTCTTAGACATCACTTGTACCTGATCTAGGACAATGTATTTCCCTAAGATAATATTATATTGATCTTCCTTCACCTTAAAGGCTTTAATCCTTCTTCTTCTTCTTCTCACTTTTTCACCAACAACATTTCGAGCAACACAAAAGTCTCTCTGCACGCCACCGCTCTGATATGAAACAAACTAAGTCTTATAATTTTCTACCACATTTGATCTCAACCCCTAGTCATTTTGGCTTGCATCTCCCACTCTTTCAACATTTTTCAAACCTCCATAAAAACCCTCCTTCGACAAAACATAATTCGGGGATGTCAAAATGTGAGCTTTACAAGGGTTTTTCAATGACGAAGGCCCTTTTTCGAAAAAAAATATTATTACATTTTTTCCCCACCCCCTCAACACTCAATCTAACATTTCTTAGGATAGGTCTTCCAACTGTTCCACCCACTTTGTCCACAACTGTTACGCCTCCCACAGAAGCCCTCAATGGGGTTTATATCAAAGATCTCCTACATCTAATATGAGGTGGAGACACAAAAATGTTTCCTTTTGTCTCTATAACCTCTTCCCCCCAGTCATCATGATCCAAATCATCCATCTAGAAACCAACATAAAACCTCCTCCCAGGATTCGAACCAAGAATTAATTTCAAAAAAGGAATGTTCTATATTTATGGATCTTAGTGTTAAATATTGTATGAAAAATTTGTCTTTGCAAATTTTTCACTATTCCAAACTCCCAAACTAGTAATGGCAGCCCCTACTAAAGGAGGAGTCACATCCTTTTATCAAAACATTGTATTCGACAGTATCCGGTAGCCCCAGACTCCCGCCCGCACCCCTGACTCCACAATCTCTCCCAACCCAATGGACACAAAACAGATAAAAAAGACCAAGGAAACCACGAAAAGTATGGATCCTATCCCAGTACAGAACCCGCAGACCCAGAAAGATGACAAGAAAAGCCAATCGTCTCGCATCTTGTAGGTAGAAGAAATTCCACAGTATGAAATCTTGTCGCCCCCTCTTGGGGGAGGATATTCAATACATGTAGGATGATGCCATCATTTGCAAATTTATGGGCCTTTGTCCATCTAAGAAATCCCTCATGTGGTGGATCAAAACTAGATGGAAGCCCAAAGGAGAGGTCACCCTCAAACTAGGATCCAAAGGATTATTTACGACCATCTTCAATCTCTCAGAAGACCAAGAAAGGGTATTCCAAGGAGGACCATATTTATTCAACTTTTCTAGCCTTTATATGAGGATCTGGAAAGATAACTTCAGCCCAAAAAAAGAGGATTTCACTGCAACCCCGATTTGGATCATATTGTACTCACTCCTGCAGGAGCATTGGCACTCGAAAATCCTAGAGGGTATAGGGAACACTCTGGGTTCCATTTTCAGAATTGCAGAGTCCACCCTCCAAGTCCACTATACCTCTTTTTACTAGATCTGTGTCTACCTCAATGTCTCCAAATCTCTGCCAACCTCAATTTTCCTTAGATATAGATACATCAACTGGCTTCAGACCCTGGATTATGAGCACATTCCCTTTCATTGAAAAACATTCCATGCTCATGGGAACCTTTTCTAGGAATGTCCCCTGAATAAGAAAATTGATCCCTCCTCACCCCAACTAGAGAAAGACGAGGCAGGTTTTGAAAAATTCCAAGATAAACGCAAAGACCAAAAGAAAATCCCCACCCATCCCAATCCCAAAGGCCTCTACATCAGTAACAATTTTGACTCCCTCACCAACTTACCAGAGCAAGAATCCCCTAGACTAAACCCCTCAGTCGAAACCCACCAAAGTGGCTGATTCGGGCTAGAACAACACCTTACAGTCCCTAACGCTCCCTCCCACCTCAAACCATATCCCCAGCCTCAAAAGAAACATGAACCAATGATCCCCTATGAATCCACAAAGGCAAAGCAGGAAGATATGGAAGACATGGATCTAGAGGAGCTAGATTTGCAAGGCATAACAACATCATGTGAATGGAAAGAGTAACACTCAATACTAGACCAACAAATAAGATCACTACAAGGTTCCTTGATTAAATCGAGGAACAAAGAGAAGGGAAAAATGATCCAAGAAGGTAAGAACAATGTAACTGCTTCTCTAGGAATAAAAAAAAATTCAAGAAAATATATTATTAAGGCTCCCAAAGATGACAAAAAAAGAGGAAGGCCCTCCAACAAGAAACTCTTACAAGAACTGGGATAACTCCTTCTAAATTCTAGAAGGATAAAGAGCACCTTCCCAAGGAATAATTATCATCCCACCCGAAACCTTCCCAATGAAATACATCTCTTGGAACGTAAGAGGCCTTAACAACCCTAGTAATAAAATATTCTTAAAGACCTCGATATCTGAGGAAAATCCCTCAGTCATGATGCTACAAGAAACCAAATTATCTTCCACAACCATGGAAAAATTGTAGTCAAATGATAGAGAATTTGTAATGTCATAACTATAGATGCTGAAGGAGCTTTAGGAGGCATGACCATCCTCTTGAACCCCAACGAAATCACCCTTTCTTCCTTCTTCACCACTCGTTGCTCCATAACTTCCAAATTCCAACCAATTGGATCTGACCAATTAGGCTGCATCACCAATGTTTATGACCCTCAACCCCTGCAGGAGAAACTATCCTTCCTGCAATCCTTTTCTCATTTTGCGTCCCTCATCGATAGTCAGTCATGGATCATAGAGGGAGACTTCAACCTCATAACCTCTCTCTCAGAGAAAAGTGGAGGCTTAAACCTCTTGTAGCAAGACTCTGAATGATTCAAAGACACCATTGGTGACTTGGGCTTGGTAGACTGAGAAACTTCAAATGGTACCTTCACCTGGAGAAATCACCGAGATGGCTAACACCATATATCCTCCCATTTAGATCACTTCCTTCTCTTAGAATCCCTTCTCTTCAGAAACTTTTCCATAGAAGCCACCATTTTCCCCTACCATGGCTCGGACCACTGGCCCATATCCCTCTTTGTTGACATCCCAACTACCCCTAAGAACTGTCCCTTCCCCTTTTAATCCTTCTAGCTAAAATACCCCTCCTTCCACTCCAACTTTCCCTCTTGATGGAAGGAAATGATAGTTAACTTGGGCTCCCCGATGTATAGAATCCAACAAAAATTGAAGAACCCGAAACAATGAATCAAGGAATGGAATAAATCAAAATATGGCAACATGATTCAATCCAAAAAACAACTTCAAGAAAGAATGAAACAAAATAAACAATAGATGATTTCCTCTGGGCGATATTCAGATTTAGTAGAGGAAGAAATCTCTCTCATGGCCTAGATAGAAACCAGAGAAAAGAAAGAGGAAATTCTATGGAGACATAAATCAAGAAACCAGTGGCTTCAAGAAGGTGAGAGAATTTTTTTTTTTTTCCACAACTCGACGATCCATAGGATACACTAGAACATAATTGTCTCCCTAAAATATCAAGAAGAAAATAAAGTCAGCAACCATCAAGACATCCAATCCTAGATCCTACAATATTATAGAACTCTTATGCAAGAACCACAACTGAATAGAATGACCATCATCAAAAGGATTACTCAACATATTCCTAAATTGATAAATGATAACCATAATGAAGCCCCGATGAGGACAATTACAATGGAATAGGTAGAGGAAGCGATATGGGATATGCCAAAAGGGAAATATCTAGGACTAGACAAATTTACAGTGGACTTCTACCAAGCTTGTTGGCTGGTAATACAAAATGAAGTTTGGGAAGCAGTGTAAGACTCTAGAAAATTAAAAAAAAGTCCTCCCAGCATTCAATGCCACCTTCCTCACTCTCATTCCTAAAGAGGAAAAGGTAGAAAACCCCCATAAATTTCTCCATATCACTCTCTACAATGTCATATACAAAATCATTTCTAAACTCATTGTGAAGAGACTGGAACCCCTCCTCCCCTCTCTCATCTCCCTGGAGCAGACATGCTATGTGGAAGGAAGACAAATCCTATACAATATCATCGTCACGCATGACCTCATACACTCTCTCCATCCCTCCAAGAATCCCAAAATTCTCATCAAACTAGACCTCTCCAAAGCCTTTGACCGTCTGAACTTGACATACATCCTCAAAATTATGGTTGTGTTTGTTTTCAATGAAATATGGATACAATGGATTCACTCTCTTCTCTCCTATACCTTCTTCTCTATCTTGGTTAATGGCTCCCCCTCCTCGATCTTCTCCCCTTCCAAAGGCATCCGTCAGGGAGCCCCCCTCTCACCCTTCCTCTTTATCCTGATGGAAGAAGGCTTGGGAAGAGCTATCAAGGCAGAAGTGAAGATAGGAAAATGGAAATGGATTTCTCTCCATGGAGAAGAATCCCCATCCTCACATCAATAATTTGTGGATGACAACATGCTAATGGCCTCTCCAACTCTAAAATAATCCCTAACAATCAAGAAAGTCCTCAAAGACTTTTATGAAGCCTCTGGTATGTGCATTAATGAAGAGATATCCAACATCTTCTTCTTCAACACCCCCAACCAATCCAACGTCACCTAACATGCCTCCTAGAGTTCCAAACTAGAAAGCTTTTGTCTCACTACCTGGGAGTTCCCCTCATAGAAAACTCCCAAAATAAAACAATTTGGGAGGACCTCATAGACAACATGGAAAAAAAATAAGCAACTGGTCATCTCATTCTCTCAACATAGCCAGTCGACTCATCCTCATGAAATTGGTCCTTCAAGAAATGCATGTCTACCATATCTCAGTTATAGAAGCCCAAAAATATATTCTTAGAGCAATGGGGAATCTCCAAAGAGACTTCCTATGGTGTAGCTCAAAAAAAAGAAGAAATCGGCTTGGGTGGTGTGGGAAACTTTTTGTCTGCCAAAATTGAAAGGTGACCTAGGCTTGAGAGATATAGAAACCCTCAGTCACACCCTTGGGGATAATATATGGTGGCACTGGCTGACTAACCCCCACTCCCAATGGGTCAACCTATGGAATATAAAATACACACAAAATCAACAAACCAACTAGATTATCAGAATGAACAATGCCCCTCAAGTTCATGCATCTAGAACCTAACCTGGAAAAACCGAAACTTAATTCAAGAGAATTGCTTCTAGGAAATCAACAATGGAATGGACGCTTTATTCTGGGAGGATTCTTGGCAACAACTCCACAGACTTGTGGACGAACCCTCTCTCCTCAGATTCCAAGCTAGAATGACAACCTAGAATAAGACTAGAGTTTATCAATACTGGGTGGAAGAAACAAATTCCGGTCATTGGAGGAATTGGCTCCCCTTCCAAGGCTGGAGAGGAGAAACATGTAACATCCTTACAAAAGAATTCCTCGAGAAACTAAACAAAAGGAAAATTCGTAGCTGCAAAAAACAGGATCGACTAAGATGGGGCAACAACTCTTCAGGAAATTTCTCAATGAAAGAAGCCAATGAGATAGCTGCCAAGCACAACAAATATCCTCAGGCTCAAATATGGGTCAAGATTTGGAAACTAGGTCTCTCGCTGAAAGTCTTGACCTTCCTTTGGATGCTAGCCCTAAATAGAGAACTCACTTGAGACAACCTCTGCAAATGAGATTTTTTTGGTGCCTCTTGATGCCCTCTATGCCAGATGCACGAGGAAACTGTAGAGCATCTCTTCAAAACCTGTACCTATATAGAAAAGCTATGGACCCTTCAGGCACTCCTCTTTAGGCGCTTTAGCCACATCAGAAGCTCCATAAAGGAAACCATAGAATAGTGGCCCTCAACTTTAATTCAAAACCCCATAGTCAATAAAGCGTGGATAATCTTACCTGAGTTTCTAACTTGGGAAGTCTGGAAGGAGCACAACCATAGGGTATTTAAGCTCCAATCCTAGCTGCCATAAGAGCTCTGGAATAAATTCCACTCCTCTATCAGGGAAACAATTTTGTCCCAGCCCTAGGTAGATAAAGACTGGCATGGCATGTCTCTTGAGCTATCAATAATCTAAGGCCTCAACCTCTATGCCATCCTAGCCTCCTTTAGAAATAAGCTAGCTTTGGCCCCCCCATCCTTGACCTCTCAGTGGAAACCGCCCCCAGAACGATTTGTAAAGATGAACTTTGACGGGGCCTCAAAAGGAAATCTTGGACAGGAAGGGTGTGGAGGTGTATTCAAATCCATCAAAGGAAGAACATTGAGAATATGTGGGGTTTAAATAGGGATAAACACCAACAATGCATCTGAACTCCATGCACTATAAGAACAACTCCACGTAGTCGAGTTGTAAGGGTATAACAAGATAATAATAGAAGGGGATTCCTAGATTGTGATTAACATGTTCAAAAAACTACAATAAGGCACCCTGACTTCAAAAACCTTAAAAATTTGGTGAATGGAAGCTAGCTTGGACACCATTCAAAAAATGCTATCCTCCATGCCTGTCATTATCCCAAGTCACCTGAAGCACTCGACAAATAAATTAGCAGACTGGATAGCAAATGAAATTTACAGGATCAAGGAGGATTCGCGGGACAGAGCGTGGACACCCTGAGTGGGGGAGGATCTCGTGTAAGCCTGTGAATCAATAGCCAGACAATACCTTCTCTCCCCGAAGCTCGAGTCAAAGAATCACTCAAAACCTCAGGAAGGAAGAAGGTGCAACATCACATGGCTCAACCATGTGGTAGAGACGACCCATGAGAAAAAAAACTTGGGAGAAATACCAACAAGAGATAGACAAGACTCAACTTTTCAAGCAGTCGAAATCCCGGAGGATGAAGATGACGTGCTGCATATCCTATTCAACACCTGCCACCTAAGCGACCCTTCCGAACTAGCAGACAACTCAACTGACAGGCATAGAAGTAGTTGGAGACATCGAACTCATACCAATGAGAAATACACAACCCCTCTTGGAAGCAAAGCAAAGGCGAGATAAATTAGGAGATGGGATTCCTAAGACCAACAAAGGGATAATTAATGACCATGCCTACCGTTCCTCCTCTCCAGTGCATGACCAAATAGATATCCACAGGGCCCTCTGTCGATCAAATGATGTCTGGTTTCCAACTATTCACAAAGACTACAATCTAAAAGACCATGCCCTGAGTTGGCCCCAACAACATTTAACACAAGAGATCTCTCCAAAGCATCCTGGGGAGGAGCTCCAACAGCTCGACCTTGAGATCCCCCGCCAACTCACTACAAATAACAGGTACCAAAGCCCCATGCAACATGTCAAGGAAACCCGAATTCCATATAATAAGGGAAGCAGGGAAGCCTATGCTGACACCCATAAACAATAGTTAAGGAAGTTAAGAAAGGTGCTAATTCTCGAGGATGATCAAAGCAGAGATTGAAATCTCTCCCATGAGGGAAAGGATACAGGAGGAGGCCCGAGGAAGAGCCAACAAGGTGGGGAGAAATTATAAATAAATGCAAGTAATGGTGAGTCACGAGGACTCCCAGATACTCCATTGCCCCTATTTTAAACTCCCAGATGACGAGCCCCCCTCCTCAGTGTTGGAATGGGACACTTGGTGAATTTTTCATGCTGACACTGCAACTCGAGATCCTGGCTCAGACCTTCCAGTTCTCCTTCGCAGACAACGAGGGATCTCCAGGAAATACTCTCTCAATTTGGTACCACCCTTCAATTTGAGCTCTTATCATAGACACCATGGCCCCCATACATGGCTGTTCCCTTGGCTATAGACAAGGCTCTGGCTTCCCAAGAGCTTCCTCTTCGTGACATAAGGAGGAGGGAGTTCCAGAATCTTGGGTCCAACAAGAGGCTTTCAACATCATTAGGAACTTCACTATGAACACCTCTCAACATTTCCAAAGAGCTCTCGAGGAAGCGAAGGATACTTTCAGTGAGGAACACGAGATGACTATAGACACAAAAGTAGTCGAGACCACTATTCACTGGGTTCCAGACGTCGACCATACCAAACGCAGGGACACACGCTATTTGCGGACAATCGAACTATACTGACACCTTAAGGCGCTTCTGGGCCAAATGATTCAAACCATAGAGGACACACAAAACATGATCCAAATTCATCTCAACGACCTCCATTTGATGGTTCATGAGATCCTCGCTCGTCTCCCTCAAGCAACATGGCATCTGGCTCACCCTCTGGGACACCAGGCAACTCATCTCGTTCATCCTCCAGAACACTAGGCAACTCATCCGACTCACCCTCTGGGACACCAGGCAACTCATCTGACTCACCCTCAGACCTCAGGAGAGGGGCCCTCGACCCCATGAAGTTTGTTCTCTTAGTTTTTCTTTTTGAAATGACATGAAGTATCAACTATAGACATGGTAGCCATAGTATCAGAAATGGTTTTAAGTTTTTTTGACCTATTATAAACAATATTTTTGGTTAGATGCTATCTAATTTTGTTATTGATCTGGTTTCTCGAGTGGCAGGCCAGGAACCAGAGTTTTTGGTCTATATGTTATTTTAAAAATATAATAAGAATCTATTTGTGAACTTTACAAAAAAAGAAGGTTAAAAGTTGGAAATTTTAATTTGGTAAATAAATAATGATTTAAAGAATAATGTTGATATTAAACACAAAATATTAATTAATATATAAATTTGTATAAATTAGGAATAAAATTATTAATAAAATATATTTAAAATTTAATTAATTTATAAAATATATGGATTTTTTTAAAATTATTTAAAAGTTAGTAAATTACTTTTCTTTTATATTAAAATTTATTTATTTTCAACACAAGAGAAACGTGAGGAAGGGGTATAAGGTCTTAGTTTTGGTAAATGTTAAAATGATGAAAATATATTAATGGTAGAAAATTGAGAAATACTTTATTTTCATTTTCTAGTGATATATCCATTGCACTTATTCCATCATATTTTTATCATAAGTAAATATGAAATGAGATTTTAGATTTTATAATAATAATAATAATTTATTTTTAAGGTCACAACCAAGCCACATTAAATTGGTGTATGATACTCTTTTTGTGAGACAAGGGACCTTTCTTCACCCAACGATTTGACTAGTAAATCCTACGGAGGTATACATACCCTACCCCCCTTTGGATTTGAACTTGTGACCTCTTAAGAGGAAACACATGTTCTTAACCATTAGGCCCACTCAAACTGTAATATATTAATGTAAAATAAAATATTAATAAAAATAAAATATATGATGATGATATTTACCATTCTTTTAAAATTAACAATTTATATTCTTTAACACTTCATTTTCTATAACTGAATATGGTAAAAAAGAAAGTTCTATGATCATTATGCATATTTTTTTAAGTCGTAAAGTTTTGAAACTAGGTAAAGTTACACCTTATATTATTAAGGTAGGGTAAAATAAAAATGAATATTGTTCAATTTCAAATTTAGTTCCATCACAATCTTACTAATTCATTCTTCTTAGGTTGTTTTTTTTGGGTTAGTTCGATAACTAGTTTCACTATGAAGGTCATGATTATTATGTTTTTTTTATGCTATAAATTTTTGAAACTAAGTAAAGTTACACTTTATATTATTGAGGTGGGGTACAATTGATCTAAAATTGAAGAAGACTTGAAACTTGAATAAATATTGCAAGTGAATTTGTTATGTGTTTTTAAAGCAACCGGATCAATTTGCAACACATAATAAAGGATTACTTATGTAAAGATACACATAGACAGCATAATAAATCATTGAACATCAGACATAAACACAACAACTTGATAAAGGAGTTCACCCCACTCCGGGCTACATCTCCTGGTCCAGCTTCCAATGGATCATTATTATTAAATTTCTCAAAGTGCTCAAAAACATGTCTTACAGTGCTCAAAATGACAAACGGACTGCTTCAATGGCTCCGCAGCGTCCCAAAACCCCTGTCTGGGCTCTTTCGGCACCTGAAACGGTCGAAAAATGAGAAAGATATGCCTCCTTGAAGCTCCTTCTCCAACTTTGCTGTCTCTGGTTCTACAATCTGCACCCTTGTTCTCCAAACCTGGCACACACGCTCTTTAAAGCGGAAAAACCAAGTCCCGTACGCAACCGTGCACCGATACAAACCGTAGGACGGTTAAGGCGCCTCCAGCCCCTAACCGCCTCGGCTCTTGGTCATATTGCTCATGCGACCATAGAATGGGCATAAAAGTAGTTTGACCATTTGAAAACCGTGCAAACGGATTGTATAACTCCCGCGCGAATACAAAACGTATTACACAACCGCGCGCATATTATTATATAACAAATATAACATATATAATGTTATAACCCCCCGCGCGGATTGATATATATGCACCCACCATATATTACAACAAACTTTGGTATATACATATGTGCATTCGCGCCACGCGC
>ML787328.1:45880-83761 GCA_009831015.1 Picea engelmannii
AAAAACCAAAGACATGAAATATGGTACTACACATATTATAATATATTATCAAGGAAAAAACAAGCTAAATGAAATTTGGACATTTAAAAAAAAAATTACAAGTTAAATGAGTACATCAATAAAGTATAACATACTAACCTTGCAAGTTCAAAATCCGAGCTATGTAGATCGAGAATTGGATTTGTTCAACCGGTGGGTGACGGAAAAAATAAACAGCTCAAACAAAAGCCAAGAGCAGTGTTGCAACTATAGCAATTGTGTCGCAAGGTCTCTTAAGGTCACATATATATAGATAAAATAATCAACTAGTTGTTAACACCAACCAATGAGATAGGAAAAATTTGCATCGCTATTGCCATGAAAGTTAATCACTATAGCAACAAAAATATCGACTAGATTTAAATAAGATTTTTGTCGATATTGCGATGAACTTTCGTGGCAATATCGATGAAAATCCCACCCTGTTTAAAAAAATACGAAACTAGTTGAAGCATGGAAACTTTTCGTGGAATAATCCGCCCATATGTAGTAGTGTAGCTGATAGCGAGTTTATATTTTTGAGTTTTCCTTTTTATAACATAAATTAATAAATCTGTGTTTTTATCTCAACGACTCATATATCTAAGTTACAGTGCACATGGATTTTATATCTATGTTTGTAACAACGATATTACCCATGTGTTTTTACATTTACCTGACAACGTTAATACCCATGCATTTTCTTTTACATTTACGTGATGAAGATATTAATTGGCATTATTGTTTCTAGGCAATTTCATCTATAATTATTTGGCAATAATAGGTATTGTTGTTAGATAGAATTTAATAATAGCATACAATATGCATTGATTGGCTCTCAAATGAAATTTATTTATGAATCGATAGATAGCATTAAATTTCATTGAATAGCATCGAGGTGGAAATTATTTATAAGCAGCATAATAGCATCAAATTCACATTTAATAGTTGGACCTGACAATTAATTATAAACAACAAGATATCATTAAAATTGCATTGAATAGTATAGAAATATATTTTATTTATAACCACATAAGAACATTAAAAAGGCATTAAAATTTTCATTGAAATGGCACTCATTTATTGACAATAGCCACTTATATAATTTATACAAAAATTGCAATTTAATCACCAACAGATTTTATTTATGATGGACAACATGTTGTAATTAAAATTGTTGATAGTGTTATAACCTATGATATATAAGGAGGTTGATTAATAGTATTACATTAATAACGATATATTGATATAGTTAATATCATTATGTACTATTAAATTAGATTTTTGTTTATTGACTAATTAGGAATTGTCAATTTAGACAACATTGTCGATTAGATAATGAAAAAGCATAAGATCACTTTTAAATGATGAGTAGTGCACTTACTTTAATAGACATGTACCTTGTTGAAAAATGTGTTGATTTGTTGAGTTCTGTATTAGTTCACTCTTGATAACATTTATGTCATTAGTAACATTACAATAGTTTACCCTTTGCACCTAGACTTCATGCTTAGCTTTTAGGGATTCTTGGTTGTCGTCGAGTCATTTCATGAATTGTGCATTTGTTGAGCAATGTCTTCATGCATCCTGTCGACCTGTTGCTTGGGGGCATAGGCATTGTCTTCTTGTTAGTTATTTCAGCCTTTAACGCGTCATATTTATCTTGAAACCTTTGTCCAGATAGGTTATGTTGTGCCAGAGTTATCGTTGCACCTATCGCCTGGGGACGACATGAATCCTAATGAGGGTATCATGGCGTATGCTATTGGATAGAGGTATATGATCACTTGATTGGAGTCTGTTCTTCGAGTGGTGGATTTTTTTTATTTTTTTAAGTTCGTGTTGGCGCTTGGGTTTGTAACACCTTCAAGCATTTGGTTGCATGCCATAGAGGTTCTAGTTATTGGTTGTCGAGATCATTGTGTCGGGATGGTGGGTGTTTCCTTAGATTGTGGACGTTGTCATGTTTGTGTCGGGAGAGAGTTCATTTCTATCTTCTTGATTACACATGTCTCATCCAGCTGCTCATTGTGTTAGTAGGATGAGTCGTATTTGTCTGCTACCTGAGCTATGTTCTTGCATTCGTCATCAGTTTTGTGGTTCAAATGTTGTCACCGTTGCCTTCCTACCTAAAAAAAAATATAAATTACTTTTTCTTCGCTTCAATTCATAACGATTTTGGTCTTTACATATGGTATCAGAGAGGGTTCAACCCACGACTTGGGAACACATCGAATTCATTAACATGATATTTTATTATAATGTTGCTAATTAAGTTGACTTGTATTCAAGCAGGTAATCATGGTTAGAGGACGTCGGGGAGGTAGATGATGAGGTGCTAGAGGAGGAGGCATGACAACTCCAATGGAATCCATGCCTGAGGAATCTAACCCCCAGGGAGACGAATCGGTATTCGAGAAGCAATAGATAGCGATAGGTGATGTGGTTGGGCTGATGAGGTCCTTTCAGTGCATGTCTGAGGCACTGATCTATCGTTTGGATAGAGATGAGGCCAGGGTGTTGTCACCCCTTGAGGGTTCACCGCACACTCCAGCTAGTACAGGTAGCATTCACCGTGAACTCGAGAAGGTCAAATTTCCTGAGTTCTTTGGTGCCCCGAACAGCGTAGTCGCCGAGGCATGGTTGGAGAATATGGCGATGTTCTTTACACTTCGAGACTATACCTCCAACATGAAGGTCGACATGGTGGTATTTGAAATGAAGGGGAGAACTCTTCTATGGTGGAAGATGCTCCTGCCATAATTGAACATGGTCGTCGAAGACGTGTCATGGGAACTGTTCAAGAAACGGTTCCGAGAGAGCTACCTATTAGAGGAATTCATTTAATTTCAACTCAACGATTTCAGTGCCTTACGACAGGGTGGTCGTATGGTGCCTGAGTAGGAGGCCCACTTTATGGAGTTTCTTTGGTATGCTTCACACCATAATACTGAGAAACTTAAGGTCAACAAATTCTTGTTCAGCCTTAATGTCAACATACATACAAAGGTTAGGATTTTAATGCCTCAGACCTTGCATGATGTCATCCAGAAGGTCCTCATAATAGAGGAGGAGCTTATCAGCTAGGGTTAGAGTAGGACTCCAGCAATACCCATAGGGCAGGTGCATCCGGTGCGCAGCACCATCAGACACCAGCTAGACATACACTAGGATATCATGACTTCTAGAGAGGATCCACTTTCACTACACCTCTGCGACCAGTGCCATAGCAACAGACTCCTTACCGGAGACCACAACATCAGAAACAACGTCGGCCGCAGCAACAACAACTTAGGAATGTTTTGTAGAATAGAACAAGATTCGAGGCCGGTGGTCCATCAGCTTCTACTTCAGGTACCAGGAGTACTAGACTAAAAAGGGGGTGTTGGACTTGTGGGGAGCCACACTACCAACGCGACTACTCAGTGGAGAGGACTAGAACATCTAGATCATCCAAGCCCACTACCGTGGGGGATTTGGCCAAGGCCCATCAGATTGATCTAGCAATGAATAACCACTAGACACAACACAAGTCAAATTTTCTCAAGATGTAAAGTACCATTGCTAACTAGACCCTTAGTATTTTGATAGATCCCGGTGCTACCGAGAGTTTCATTTCTGGTGCAATGCTAAAAAGGATTAAGGTAAAGCTAGTCGAATATGATGAGTTTATCTTTGTAGATATGGATTCTAGAGCTAATCATAAGGTTGGAGGGAAGGTTATGGGTTGTACCCTTGACCTGGGATATTTTGTCACCAGGGCCAACCTATACATCACGATCTTGGGATATTATGACGTCATGATCGACATGGACTCATTGGAATCACATGAGGCAATACTCAATTGTAAGGTGAAATGGTTGAGCTTGGTCGATGATGAGGGATAGAGACGTGTGATTGTAGGACAAAACTAGGGAGTTTCGTTGAATTTCATCTCTTCCTTCCAGTTACGGAAGAGCATGCGCAAGGGATGTAATATTTTTGTGATCCTTGCGTTAAACAAGAAGGGAGTAGCAGAAGGTCTAGAACACCTTCCTGTGGTGAGAGAGTTTGCAGATGTCTTCCCGGAGGAGTTACCTAGGATGCTGCTAGAGAGGGAATTGTAATTTACCATAGACCTAAAATCAGGGACTGAATCGATACCAAGAATGCCTTAACAGATGTCGACCTTGGAGTTACAGGAGTTGAACATGCAACTGAAGGATTTTTTGGACCTAGAACTTATATGTCCAAGTGTGTCACCGTGGGGTGCGCCTGTTATTTTTATACAAAAGAAGGATGGTTCATGGATACTTTACATTGACTATCGTCAATTGAACAAGGCAACGATCAATAATCAATATCCACTGCCAAGTATTGATGATCTATTCGATCAGATGAAGGGTGTGATTGTGTTTTCAAAGATCGATTTTCGATTAGGGTATCAACAGTTATGGATCAAGGAGGATGACGTCCCTAAGAATGCTATTAAGAGTACTTGGACAAGTTCATCCAAGTATTCATTGATGATATTTTTATTTACTCTCGAACGAAGGAGCATCATGAAGAGCACTTGCACTTGATACTACAGTGTATGTGGGAGCACAAATTGTATGGGAGGTTGTCCAAGTGCTCATTTTATCAATCCAGGATTCACTACTTAGGGAATGTCATCTCTAGAAGGTATTGTCATTGATATAGAAAAGGTCGAGGATATTATGGAATGGCTTGCACCGACAAATGTCCCAGAAGTGCATAGCTTCATGGGTTTAGCAAGATACTATCGATGATTTTTCGAGGTATTTTCGAAGATAGAAAATCTGATCACAGAATTGCAGAAGAAAAACAAGAGGTTTGTTTGGACCAAAAAATGCACGGAGGCATTTAGGAGGTTCAAGGAGATTTTGACAACAGAACCGATACTAAAGGTCCCTGACATGGACGTGGACTTCTTGGTATGGAATGATGCATCTAAGTAAGTCTTAGGCGGAGTCTTGATGCAAGACGGTCGAGTGACCAGTTACATATCGAGGAAACTAAGAAGGCATGAGGAGAACTATGAAATGAACGATTTGAAGTTGTTGGCCATTGTATATTCCTTGAAGGTTTGAAGAAACTACCTTGTTTGATGAAAATTTGAACTAAATAAGGACCACTATGTACTAGAACACATCTTTACGCAAAGCGACCTGAACGCGCGATAGTGGCATTGGTCGGAATTCCTTAGTGAGTATGATTTCGAGATTACTTACATAAAGGGAATAATGAAATGAGTGGCAAATGCATTGAGTCAGAGACCACAAATATTTTTTGTGTTGCCTCTTTCGACGAATCTACTTGAAAAGATTCTAACTTTACAGTGTGACAATGACTGGTACAAAGAGGTCAAGGATTTTATCGAACAAAACACAATGATGGTACCAAGATTTGAATGATTTACATTTGACGGTGATGGATTATTGAGGTTTGAAAATTGGATTTACGTACCACTGAACGACGATTTGAGGATTTTTATCCTAAACGAGGCTCACAGAGAAGTGTACATGGGTCACTTGAGAGTCACAAATATGAGGGTGGACGTTAAACCCTTATTCTTCTAGAAAAGAATGAGGGTAGACATAGTAAACTATGTGGCTAGATGTCTATAACGTCAGAATGTAAAGTCTAAACATAGACATCCAGTGGGATTACTACAACCACACGTTATTTAAGAATCAAAATGGGATGTCATTTCGATGGATTTCATTGTTGGATTTCCACTAACGGCAAGGAGACATGACTCAATTTTTGTTGTAGTCGACGCTCTAATGAAGAGTGATCATTTTATTCTGGTACGTACGACGTGTCATGCACCTGACATAACTAGATTTTTCATTAGTGATATTGTGAGGCTGCATAGCTTTCCTAAGAGAATTATATCCGATCGAGGATTGGTGTTTACCAGACGATTTTGGACTAGTTTCCAAGAGGCCTTTGGAACCCAACTTAACTTTAGTATTGTGTGTCATCCATAGACTGATGGGCAGACCGAATTAACAAACCAAATATTGGAAGACATGTTGCGCATGTATGTGATGGACCAACAAAATTGTTGGGAAGAATTCTTTCCACTGGTAGAATTCGATTATAAAAATAGGTACCAAAGCACCATTAAGATGGTGCCTTTCGTGTTCCTTTATGGACGATCATGTTAGATGATCTTTAGTTGAAATTGGCTTGAGGATAAGGTCATGGTGGCACCATAAGGGATTCAATAAATGGAAGATAAAACACAAACAATAAGATAAAGGATCAAAGAAGCACAGGATCGACATAAGAGTTATGTCGAAGGGCACCGTGTAGATCGTAAAAACACATAAGAGTTCGATAAATTTTAGAAAGTGAGATAAAATATCTCTTGGGTTCATGGGACCTTTCGAGATTGTGGAGAGGAAGGGGCCCATGGCCTATTGACTAGCCTTGCCTGATTCTTTGAGGGGTATGCATGATGTTTTTCACATATCTATTTTGAGACATTATATTAGTGATCCTACACATGTTGTTGACATGACTTCCTTGCAGGTGTCAGACAAGGGGGCGCTCACAGCTAAGATGATCCGCATCCTGGATCATCGGATTTGACAGCTACAACATCGAACACTATATCAGGTTAAGGTCTAGTGGGACAACTATAGTCCGCACTCGACGACCTGGGAGGACGCATATGATATGCACCAACAGTTTCCATTTTTGTTTGATAGATAGACTTGTGATATTGGGATACACTTTATTTCAACACTTATATACTGTGAAACTTCGGGACGAAGTTTATACCAAGAAGGGGTGTATGTAACATCTCACTCTTGTAAACAATGAGAAAACTTATTCTTTGAGGACACTTGCTTGCAAGTGATCCAGATTATTATACTATTGGACATTTCAATTATGATTATGAGGCGTTATGGATTGATGACATATTATTTTTCTGTATTTACTTAGACATGTGCTATTGACTTAGTTTTCTTGTGTGTGTAGTATTTTGGACCTTGAGGATTCAGAGGCATCGGCGAAACCCCTTGGACTCTGAACCAAGTCAGGGAGTGGACAATTGCGGTTTGATTGTTGTATATATGACCTATGTGCATCTGATTAGATGTTATTATTATGGATTTTATTCTAACATGATTCGTGGATGATGCAGGCTGATGATAGATTTCTGACCAGACTCACATGTGGAGTAGAGGGGTCATGCATGACTACCAGAGATGTTGACGGAGAGGTGTGGACAAAAGACCTACCATAACCTACTAGCACTCCCACCATGTTTAGAACTATAGGTTGATGACTACCTAATTCAAGAAGACCCACGAGGTTGTGAGGGAAGAATACGACAGTCTCTCATGATGATTCTAAGGGGTGTGCAATAAGGCATGGGACTTATTCCTTAGAGCCATTTAGTCTCCCACAAGATCACCAGACAGAGTATTGAATCCAAGGGTTTTTGATGTCTACCAAGTCAATCAAGAGGTGAGTGACACCCTTGGATCACGTAGTGAATCCTAAAGGGTATGTCACGCAAGGAAAATAGAATGAGGTGAGTGGCACCCTTGGAGGACTTAGTGCGTTCTGAAGGGCACGTCACACAAGGGAAACAAAATGAGGTGAGTGGCATGGTTGGATCACGTAGTGCGTCTTGAAGGGCACATTGCGCAAGGTAAACAGAATGAGGTGAGTGGCACCCTTGGAGCACCTAGTGCGTACTGAAGGGCACATCGCATTGTTAAATAATAAATGAATAAATCTAGAGGGCCTTAGAATGAATGATGTGATGAGAAAGTTTTAAAAACAATTTTTCCCTAATTGAAATTTCTCCTAGCCTCGGAAAGTAAAATCTAGGTCTAAAATAATACTTGTGGTAAATAATAATAATAATAATAATAATAATCTTTAAACATGTGACAAAAAGGGGGTAAGAAACTCGATTAAATTATTAAAATTAAATTACTTTGGGGGATTAAATTTTCAAAAAGGGGGGGAATTGATTTTTTTGTTACTTATTCTAATTAAAAAAATAATAATTAAAAAGAAAAGCGGAAAAGGGTAATTTCCTACACTTCCTAATTTGAGTTTTAGATAAAAAGGGAAAGAGGGAAATTGAAAAGAATTAGGAAACTAAGGGGAAAAGGGGGAAACATAAAGAGAAAGGGAAACTTAAAGAAAAAATCATAATGACTAACTTAGTAAGGTATCTTGCTATTAAAAACTTTCTAAATTGAACTCAACTAGTAATTAGTAAGGGGGTAAGTCATTAAAATGTGTAAGGGAATATGAGGACACCTAGGAGCGATTCTAGGAATGCTTTTAGGTGGGTGAGGAAAACAGGAGTAATTAAATAATTAATGAAATTAATTTCAGGTGCAATGAAGGGGATGGGTGATACATGTACGGGGAGGATTTTTCTCAATTAAATTTTTGAACAATAAATTAAATGGGAAATTGGGAAGGAAAATGACTTCAAAACTCTATATAAAGGAGGGAGGAGGAGGAGGATGGATCTCTTCTGTTATGTGTAATGTTAAGTTGCAAAATTTTTGACTTGACTGACTTACCTTGTGGGATTTGGGATACCCAACTCAATGAGGAGTGGTAGCTCGGCCTTGCAAGGTGAGCTAGGAGCTAGTTGTTCTCTGCTTTAGTGTGAATGGCCCCTTTCCAGCTCGGGGGGCTACGGGGGAAGAAGACTAACCCTAGAATTAGATGGGAGGTACCAGTGAAGTCAGAGCGGTCGACAAGCGGGAGCTGCACAAAGCGCCCCAGACAACGACTCGGAGCGAGCGACTTGGGCTATGGTACACATGTTTTTATTTTTCATGGTAGATTACTATTGACCTTATGCTTTCATTTATGTATTGTGTAAATAAGTTGTTTGAGTTAGAAGTTTAATCGAGAACTTAAACTCTCCATAGCCTTAAGCTCGTTGCTTGACTTGATTCCCTTTGGATTTGACCCCTCAATGTTGTGACTCTCCTATTGGTTTTACTGATTTGTTGTGAGTAGTTGTGATTTTTACTTTGTCCTCATCCATAGTTCATCAATCCACGGCTGAGTAGTTGTCCAGGATCTGGATCAATGGTTGTGACTTTGGTTTTAATAGACCTATAGATCCTAATTCCTTTCTTTTAGGTGCATGGATGATGAGTGAAGGATGTTGCCCACCCGTCTACTCGTGTTGATTGTTTTTGGTTGATTGATTGTCTTGCGCTTTCTTGCGATTCAATACCTCCCTGTATTGCTCATATTTTCCTACTACAATTATTCAACCATGAAATTTTTTTCTCTACAATTGTTTACAGTTCAATGGCGAATAGATCTACATATTTAATCCATAGTTTACTCTACGATTTATTATTTATGATGGCAATTTACTCTGAGTTTTCGATGGACTAAACCTTGAAATTTTTCCTCTGTGTTTTATTAGATCTGATGGAAAATATCCTTTGTGATTCAATAATTTCCTTTCCTCTGTGTTTTCACTACTTTTGGCCTACGAAAATTTTTCCTCCGCCATTTATTCCATTGAATGAAAATTTACTCCTTGTTTTGATACCTCTGCCAAGGAATTTCCTAGGAGATTTATTAGGATTGAAGGAAAATTTTGCTGTGCAATGTTACTACTTACTAAGTATGTGTATATCATTTTCTCTACATTTTAAATCAAGTCTTTAAATGAAAGAGTTCCCTTCACCTTATATTGACTACCATTTCGTATGAAAAACACAACATTTTTTTTGAAGAACCCAACAAACTGGATATCAAACTCAACAATTTTTTTATGATAAAAATCATCCAACTTTCATTCTGTTTTTCTGGGCATTTAATGAGCATCCAACTCCATTTCCTTGGTGAATTAACATTGAAATTTTTACATTTAACTTTTACCCAGCCACTTCAATCACTACCCGGTCGTTTGCTGGGTTTTTGTGATGGCTTAGCTTTTGTGATGTTCTAGTGTGCATGCGGTTCGTTTAAGAATGCAACCATTCCCCTTATTTTCATCACGATTTTACCCTTTATAGACTGTACATGGTCAGCTGTTATACACAACGATTCCACCTTTAAGATTGCAAATTGTTACCCTTTTTATTTTCCTGGCGATTTTGCCTTTAAAAAATCATATTTGTTACCTTTAGTGAATGGCGATTTTTACCATTCTGAATACTGCGATTTAAAATACTGGACATAGCTGATAGCGAGTTTATATTTCCGCGTTTTCCTTTTTACAACAGAAATGAGTAAGCTTGTGTTTTTATCTCAGCGACTCATATATCTGAGTTACTATGCACATGGATTTTATATCTACGTTTGTGACAACGATATTACCCATTTTTTTTTACATTTAACTAATAAAGTTAATACCCATGCATTTTTTTACATTTACCTGACAACGATATTAATTGGCATTATTGTTTCTAGACAACGTCCTTGGTTATTATTTGGCAATAATAATTATTGTTGTTGGATAGGTTTAATAATAGCATAAAAAATGCATTGATTGTCTCTAAAATGACATTTAATTATGAACCGACATATAGCATTATATCTCATTGAATAACATAAAGGTGCCAATTATTTATAAGCAACATAATATCATGAAATTCACATTTAATAGATGGACCTGTCATTTAATTATAAACATCAAGATAGCATTAAAATTGCATTTAAATGGATTTTATATATAACCGCATAACAACATTAAAATGGCATTAAAATTTGCATTGAAATGGCACTCATTTATTGACAACATCCACTTATATAATTTAGACAACAATTACAATTCAATCGCCAACAAATTTTATTTATGATGTACAACATGTTGTAATTAATATTGTAGATAGTGTTATAACCTGTGATATATAAGGAGGTTGATTAGTAGTGTTACATTAATAACGATATATATTGATATAGTTAATATCGTTATGTATTGTTAAATTGTTAAATTATATTTGTGTTTATTGATTAATTAGGACTTGTCAATTTAGACAACATTGTCGATTAGATAATGAAGCAGCCTAAGATCACTTTTAAATGATGAGTAGTGCACTTACTTTAATAGACATGTACCTTCCTGACAACTGTGTTGATTTGTTGAGTTCTTTATTAGTTCACTCTTGATAACGTTTATGTCATTAGTAACATTACAATAGTTTACCCTTTGCATCGAGACTTCATGCTTAACTTTTAGGGCTTCTTGGTTATCGTTGATTCATTTAATGGATAGTGCATTTGTTGAGCGATGTCTTCATGCATCTTGTCGACCCATTGCTTGCGGGCGTAGGCATAGCCTTCTTGTCATTTATTTTGGCCCCCAGTGTAATGTACCTCAAAATTTACATACAAAAAAAAAATATTTTATTTAATTACTCTTTTTATTGGGTACTTTGAGTTGATATTGTGTCTTTAAAGTTCATTCTGTTGTCAACCATGATGTACAATAGTCCTTTTCCTTTACAAATTTAATCGATTTTTATCCTATTGTCACCTCTTCCTATTTTGGTACTGAGTTATATAAGCGATCATAGGTACATAGCTAGGGATACCTTGTTTTTATTTACACCCTGGTAATACCCACCGTTTCGTTTCCAAAACCCACTTTATGTTAAGGGTATAACTACTTAGAACCAACTAATCCATAAAATAAAAGGTCATAGGTGCGAGGTATTATGATAAACGACCTTGTATACATGTTATTACAAGGACTAAGAAAAAAAGTTATCACCATTCGACATACTTTTAAAACAAACCCTTTTGAGGTAAAAGTTGAACACTACACTATACAAAAGCAAAAGCGTGAGTGGCTAAACCTCGAGTAGGATATGGTTAACGTAAAGGTAGTTGGGATTCAATGTATAATAGGTGTAACCAGGTGATAAAATATTTAACCCTACGTAGGCCATTCGGGTTCCTTGCGATAAATTCTATGAGCAACACAACTGGTTGGAACCCTCTCGTCTTAAAGACCCATATACAACATTTATGGTGCTCTGAGTTAAGTCAAATCATTATAGTGTTCGACCGGCGTTCCCAATGAAATTTCGGCACTTACCATACTTCACATGGCCCAGTATGATCCCACTCATTCTCCATTACTCCATACAAAGGTTATCCCATAGTTCTCACTTCATTTTGGTCTTGGCTTGGTGAATGGAAAGGAAAGCTCCTGATTAAACTATGTTTTAGTTTTCTGTCTTAGCAACATTGTTATGCCTCTGTGAAATCAGACCTTGCTCTAAGTGGGAGAGTTCTTGGCAGCAGACTCCTCGATGGACCATCCTGTAAACCGACAAGTCGACTTGGCTGTCATTTGCATTCAGGTTCTTTTTCTTTTTCTGTCTCATTGAGTAGTTTTCGGTAACTCCAGTATACAAGAAGAGCATTTTTTTGTTTTATAAAAGTGTTAAAAAGATAGCAAAAGGGAAACGAGGTGCTCTAGTAGGGTTTAGGGTTCTCGTAGTTTATCCCATCCCTGTATTGGTTTTCCTGTCGAGCCGAGCCATATTTCTCTATGGAAGGTCTTATCCCGATGTCTACGCATCCGAGATATTTTATCTATTTGTTTCTTAATTGAAAATTCCGTATTGGGTGTGCTTTCCTTCATCGGTTAATACCTAGTTGATAGTGTATGTAATTGGCTTTTCCTGTGTGTAAAAGACCTCTCGGTACAATGTGGAACTAAACAAAAGTCATGTGTTTAAAACTTACATTCACTGGTATTACTATGCGGATAATAGGCGTCTTCCTATAGTCCATAGGTGGTTTAATCTTTTCTGTTTATAATTAAATTGTTACAATGGATTTAAGTTTACTATTGCTTTACGCTCATTATATGCATGTTATCCCTGTACATGATTTATTTGGGTTAAAAGATGGTATTTGTCACTAATGATGGGCCCCTTTGTTGTGCGAGGGTATCCATCAGGGAGGCACGAGCTCCTCTTCCCTCCTCAGTCTGGGAGCACACGGGTTTGAGCGCAAATGGAGAAGGTTAAAGAAACTGCTATTATAGTTATGTTTGTTTTTCTTATTTCATTATGTTCTTTTTAAAAGGTTGTGTTATTTTTTATCGGATACACTTTCTTATGTTTTCACCTTGTTTCATGTAGAGTGTGCTCACGCCGTGGAAGGGGAACACCCTCTTCACTCTTCCAAGAGGTACTCGGGTTCCAACTACGAATAACCCTTTGTCTAAGTTATTACTGGCACTGATGATAGAGGCTACGACTCAATCTTTATATTGTGAAGATCTTTCATTTTTTAGTTCTATGTTAGTTGTTTTAAGGGTACACCCGAATTTTGTATTAAAGATTGGTAAAATGAAAGTGCGCCAATCTTGCGCTTGATTGGATTAGTGATATCCATACCGCCATTTATTTTAATGATTAAGAACAATGTATTGGGTTTTTCTTTGTTGTGGATATTATGGAAGTAACAGGATTCAGAACTGATGTTTATGTGTTAACATTCTCTTCTAAATTTTTCCAAAAGTTTGGTTTGTCAAAGAGTGTTGAATTTCATTTCTTGATTTGTTCTAGTCGATTTCCCAGAATTAATGTTGAATTTTGTTTCTTGATTTGTTCTAGTTAATTTCCGAGAATTAATGTTGAATTTAGTTTCTTGATTTGTTCTAGTTAATTTCCTAGAATTAATTACACAGTCGTATAAAAATGATTTAACCAAGTCTTGGGGTTTGCACCTGTTGGTACTGTGCGCTTGTATTCCAAATCCTCAGAGTTTTGTTGAGGTTCGACCACTTATTTCTATTATACAAACAAAATGGCAAAGGTGGGAGTTTATCCTCTGCCTCGCTTTCCCCACTCGTGACTGTTTTCTTCATGTATTTTACTTTACTCGTTCATATCATATACCCTAACTTACATTGCACCGTATATATGCTATGTAATCTATATTTTGACCTCTATTCCTATTTCCAGCCATTAATCTTAGCATTCGGTTGAACTCACACCAGAATTAATTTGGTTTATCCTGGCGCCAATACTACTAAACCATACCATAGTATCTATGTTCCAATGCTTCGATATTGGGGTCTGTGGATTTTACTTGATTATTTTCCTGCGAGTATGTTTATACACACATATATGTATATTACCCGACTTTGTTTATAGTTGGTTTTGCATCAGCGCTAATGTATCGTTTATAAATATTATCCACCATATAATGTGTCTCTTTTCATATTATACCTATACAGGTCTACATGTATGTCAAATATAATCTCAGTATTGCAGGATATTTTGTCTATAGTTTGAAACTTGTATACTTATTAGTGAAGGTTCACTGTATACTAGTTATCTACAGAAAAATAATTTCTCCATAGGGAAATGGTACGCTCAACTACCAATTACACTAAACAAGAAAATCAATTATCCTTTTGTTCAAGAGATTTAAACTTAGGAAGGATTTCAAAATTACTCTTTTGTTCATCGAACAACCTTTGTCTATATTTTTGGATGCATGCCTACTTGAAGGATTTCACCATATCCATAACCAATTCACTCCACAGAGACATAGATATTGAAACTCGGTATAGGAAATAACACACAACAATTATATGATTATTTAACACAGACAACTAGGAACTACTTCACTACAGATTTAACATGTTCAGTACCATAGATATAAAAACATTTGAACAGGTAGGGTTTAGAGGAGCATATATGAACTAAACTCGCAGAAAAAAAAAGCGAACAACCACGTTCCTCCCAACCATAGAACCGAGCAGCCAAGATCACTTGCACGGTTCACCCCCTAGCCTGACCATGAGTCCATGAGGGAAAACTTGGAAACCCCTCTTCCGCAATATCCTTTGAACAAATAGCTCCCCCTTGCCTTACACCCATTCAATGTTCATAACAGCAAGGAAAAAATTAATAGCTTTCCTTCCCAGCATACTTGGCAGTGTCCTGCCTCCTCACATATGCTTATTTATCCATTTTCCTAGGTCTTTTCCCTCCTTTGGGAATTTTCGCAGCTTTCTAAATCCCTGATTTTCAGGGGCTGCCAGTGTCAAATTCACTGATTTTCCACTTGTAAAAGTCAGCCTAGAGGTAGTTCCAACATGTTCCCCTCTCATGGAGTCATGGTCAGCTAAAATTTAACATGGTTGTCCCCTTTGTCTCATGCAATCAATATAAAATATTATGTTTTTCATACAAGTGTCATAGTCCAATATCTAGTTGGGAAAAATCATATCTTTGCCCAATAGTCAAAATCATTTGTTACAATTATAAAATATGAAATTTGGAATTGCCATAAAGGGAAAAAAATTTCCAATTTCGAATTTACTAAAAACGGAAATAAATTTCCAGCAATTTAAATTCTAAAAATATTTTTATTTTATTCATTTTTGGGGGGATTTCACATTCTTTCCCCCTTGAATAAACATTTTCGTCAGTGTTCGCTCCTTTCTTGGAACAGGATTGGATGAGATTTCTGCAAATCTCCTTCCAACTCCCAAGTGGCCTCCTCAGGGCTAAAGTGCTTCCATTTCACCTTTACCTGAGCAACAACTCTGTTTTGAAGTGCTATTTCTTTCCGATCCAGAATGCGTAGGGGTTCCACCTGGAACTCGCCTTCAGGTTCCACCTACACCAAGTTCCAATCAATCATATGATTAGGATCATGAATATACTTTTTCAACAATGAAACATGAAATACATTATGAATTCTTAAATTAGTTGGAAGTGCAAGTTGGTATGCTACGGGTCCAATTCTAGTTAGTATCTTGAAGGGCTCACAAAACCTGGGTGCCAACTTGGCACAGTTCCCTAACTTCAACGAGATTTTTTGGGCCTTGAATTTCAAACAAACATGGTCTCCTACTTGAAATTCCAAGTGCCTTAATTTCTTGTCTGCATAACTCTTTTTTCTGTCCTGTGGTTATTTCAAGTTTTGTTGTACCTTTCTAACTATGTTCTCCATTTCTTGGAGCATTTCGAGTCCGACCATGAGTCTATCAGTCATTTTATCCCAGCTAATTGGCATCATACATTTTCTGTTGTATAGTATTTGGAAAGGGCTTAACTTAGCCGAAGTTTGGTACCCATTGTTATATGAAAATTCTACCAAGTATAGATAGTCTTCCCACTTGTTCGGTTTTGTTCTTACATACATGCGGAGCATATCCTTGATGATCTGGTTTGTCCTTTTGGTCTATCCATCCGTTTGTGGATGATAACTTGTACTGAAATTCAAGTTGGTATAGAGCGCTGCAAACAATTCCTTCCAAAAGGTGGAAGTGAATTTTATGTCTCTATCTGAAATCACCATTTTAGGAATACCATGCAGTCTAAAGATTTCTTTCATGAATATTTCAACAATGTTTATCTATTTAAAAGTAGACTTTATAGGAATAAAGTGTGCAGACTTATTGAGTTTATCGATTACAACCATGATAGTGTCATTTTGTTTTTGAGTTTTAGGAAAACCTGTTATAAAGTCGAGTGATATAGTCTCCCATTTCCATTCTGGTACTGGCAATGGCTGTAATAGGCTGGCTGGATGCTGGTGTTTAGCCTTAACCTGCTGACAATCTTGGCACCTTGCCAAATATTTTGTTATTTCTCCCTTCATACTAGGCCAATAAAATAGTTTTCTAAGTGTTGTTATCATTTTCTGGTAACCAGGGTGTCCAGAATATGGTTTCTTATGCACTTCGTCCAAGATTGTTAATCTTAACCCTGCTAAATCTGGTATGTAAAGTCTATTTTTAAATCATAGCAGTCCCTTCTTGTCGATACAAAGATATGGTTTATCTGAGTTCGCGGTGTTGTTCGGTAATTCTACCATTATTTTAGTATAGTTTTCGTCATCAATACCTGCCGCCTTTATTCTTTCCTCTAGATCACTTTCTTCCATGCTAGTATTAATCTCAAATAACCCATGGATTCTTCTACTTAAAACATCTTCTACTTTATTTTCCTTGCCCTTGATATGTCTGACCTCAAAGTTGAATTTGCTCAAGAAAGATAACCACCTTGCTTGCCTTACGTTAAGATCTGGTTGGTTAAACAAATATTTCACCCTGCTATTGTCCGTTAATAATAGGAATCTTCTTCCCATTATGTAGTGTCGCCACATATTTAGAGCATGTATTATTGCTGCCAACTCTAAGTCAAGAGGGATGTAGTTATGCTCGATTTCTTTTAATTTCTTAGACTTATAACAGATAATGTGTCCTTCCTGAGTTAGGACACCACCTAGTCCTTATTTACTTGCATCAACACATACAGTGAAGTCTTTATCTGGGTCTGCTACTTTCAATATGGGTGTCGTTATCAATAATTCCTTGAGTTTGTTGAAGCTGTCTTGACACTTCTCTGACCAGTTAAACCTGGTTCCTTTCTTTTGTAATGATGTTATAGGGTAGGCTATCTTGGAAAACCCTTCTATAAACTGGCGGTAATATCCGGTGATTCCCATGAATGACCGTATATCCGCTACATCCTTAGGTACCGGCCATTCCATAATGGCTTTTGTCTTTTCTGGGTCTATGGCAATATCCTCTGTTGAAATTACATGTCCCAAATATTGTATTTGTTTCTAATAGAATTCACACTTGTTGAAATCGGCATACATTTTGTGCCCCCTTAACGTTTGTAGCACGATTCTTAAGTGTTCCTCATGTTCCTCCTCCATCTTTGAATAGACTAGGATATCGTCGATGAATACTACCACGAACTTGTTCAAGTACTCACTGAAAATTTTGTTCATTAGGCACATAAACGTGGCTGGGGTATTGGTGAGTCCAAAAGGTACGACTACAAACTCAAAATGTCCATATCTTGTTCGAAATGTTGTTTTATTTATGTCCTCATATTTTATCCGAACTTGATGATAACCGGATCGTAAATCCAATTTTGAAAAGATCTTTTCCACCCCCACTTGATCGAACAGATAATTTATCCTTGGTAAGGGGTATTTATTCTTAATAGTCATTTTTTTTAGTTGTCTATAATCGATACATAAGCTTAGAGTACCGTCCTTCTTTTTCACAAAGAGGACTGGTGCTCCCCAAGGTGAGACACTCAGTCTGATATACTCTTTGTCCAACAACTCCTATAATTGTATTTTTAATTATGTCAGTTCTAGTAGAATCATATGGTAAGGCGCCTTTGACATAGGAGCGGAACTAGGTAATAGGTCTATGGAGAAGTCTATTTCCCTTCTAGGGGGTGATTCTAGTATCTCATCCACAAACATGTCTCTGAAATCACGTAGGACAGCAAAGTCTTCCAACTTTGTCTTATCCCCCTTTACTGCTAGATTCATTACTTGGATGGCATATTATTGACATCCCTTTCTCATACATTTCTTTAGTTGCATCGTTGAAATTTGTTTGACTGATACCAGTTTCGATGTACCTTGGGTTGTCCTGGTAGTGTCGGAATCATCCTTATAGCTAAGCATCTTTGTATAGAAATTTAATATTGCTTTGTGTCATTCCAACCAGTCCATCCCAATAGTCATATCGTAAGATCCTAGTAGTAGGATGTTCAGATTAGTCTTTATACTTTTACTGTCTAAGATGAACTCAAAATCCAGAGAAAACTCCACTACCTTTCTTTTAGTACTAGTCGCTAATTGTACAAGCCATGATTTCACGTGCTTTAGTTTCTTAAGTTCTTTTGACTCGGCCACACTAGGTGGAATATAACTTAACGTAGATCCAGGGTCAATTAAAATAGAAATTCGAGTGTCATTGATTTTACCTTCAATTTCTGCCACCAAGGACTGGTGGTTAGCTTGTCGACCATCTATGGATACATTTATCTGATGTAGGCTCTTGCGCACATATCCCACTGTCGAGGCTTCCTGCAGATTATGAACAACAGTTCTATTTGTTGAACTCAAATGCGGACAATTCCTCCTTAGATGAGGCTCTCTGCATTCCCAACACTTTAATGGCTTGCGGGGGTTGTCTCCAAACTTCTTCATTCCCAGCTTTACTGGTTTACCACTGCCTTGCGTATTCAGATGGTTTGAGTGAAAGTCCTTTCTCATAAAACTTTTTGTTGTATTCCGATGAGGAGCTGGCTAGTACCCCTTCTTCCGCAAGTTCATTCGCTCTTGTTTCTTATCCTTCCATGCTTTGGGAAACTCTACCCGCTGTTTGTACTGATCGTAGCATATTCGAGATTTCCTGGATACTTTTCTCAAGGATTTGGGGTTGTCAAATTCAATTCCATCCTTGTAGGACTGTGGTAGGCAGCTTAGAAAATGCTAAATTTTTACTTTATCCTCTCAGATGTACCATACAAACCTTAACAGTTCTAAAAACTTATTTATAAGGTCCTCCATTGTCATCTGTCCAAGTCGTAACTTGTAGAATTTTTTTGTCTTTCTTTCATAGTAACTTTTCGAAAGGTATTGTTTCTTGAAATACTTCTTAAAGTCAGACCATTCCAACTATTTTTCCTTTAGGCCCTTGGCCAATTTCAGGTGCTACCACCATATGCTGGCCTTCCCTTTCATATTGTAGATGGTCATTCTGACCTTCATGTTGCTAGAATAGTTGTAGATTTGGAAGTATTTTTTGATGTCCGACAACCATGCTTCATATTCCTCTCCTGTCTTGGATTCTCCATCAAAGGTAGCTCGTTTAATCTTTTTAAATTCTCCTTCAAGGTGGTCTACTTGTTTTCTTTTTCTGTCGAATTTAGTTTTTCCTTCAGTTGAAGGTGTTCCTTCCGACAAACTATCTCCTTTTTTTGTTTTCGGCCCAGAGTTCTTTGAAGCCCTTTTGCTGACTTCTTCCTCATGGTTATCATATTTTGGGATTTTATTGGTCACTATACTGTGTAGCAGGACTTCATTTATCTCTTGCTATTCCTATTGTGATTTTTTCAATTTTTCATTGTCAGCTTTGAAAATCTGTAATTCAACAATAAGGTTCCTCATTGTTTCTAACACTTATGTGGGTGAACTTCCATCACTGTTTTGTCTTGGATCTCTAGGGGGTCCCTGCTACGGGTTTTCTCCTATCCCGATCTCTGCATCATCCTGAGCTACCACAATTAACAAAACAAAAATATCTTTCTGTTTGTAACCATCTGATTTTTGTTAGTTTTACATAAATTGAAATACATCTATATGAAACAGCTAGTATGGCCCTGTTCAGGTCCAGTGTTGTCACACTTTTTCTCTGATACCATATGTAATGTACCTCAAAATTTACATATATATATATATATATATATATTTTTCTTTTATTTAATTACTCTTTTTATTAGGCATTTTGAGTTGATATTGTGTATTTAAAGTTCAGTCTGTCATCAACCATGATGTACAGTCGTGCTTTTCCTTTATGAATTTAACCAATTTTTATCCTATTGTCACCTCTTCCTATTTCGGTACTGAGTTATATAAGAAATCATAGGTACATAGCTAGGGATACCTTGTTTTTATTTACACCCTGGTAATACCCACCGTTTCGTTTCCAAAACCCACTTTATGTTAAGGGTATAACTACTTAGAACCAATTAATCCCTAAAAGAAAAGGTCATAGATGTGAGGTCTTATGATAACCAACCTTGTATACATGTTATTACAAGGACTAAGCGAAAAAGTTATCACCATTCAACATACTTTTAAAACAAACACTTTTGAGGTAAAAAACGAACACTACACTATACAAAAGCAAAAGACCAAGTGGCTAAACCTTGGGTAGGATATGGTTAACGTAAAGGTAGTTGGGATTCAATGTATAACAGGTGTAACCAGGTGATAAAAGATTTAACCCTACGTAGGACATTTGGGTTCCTTTCCATAAATTCTCTGAGAAACACAACCAGTTGGAACCCTCTCATCTTAAAGACATGTCTGCAACATTTATGGTGCTCTGAGTTAAGTCAAGTCATTACAGTGTTCGACTGGTGTGCCCAATGAAATGTCGACAATTACCATTGTTCACATGGCTAGGTACGATCCCACTCATTCTCCATTACTCCATATGAAGGTTATCCCATAGTTATCACTTCATTCTGGTCTTGGCTTGGTGAATGGAAAGAAAAGATCTCGATTAAACTCTGTTTTAGTTTTCTGTCTTAGCAATGTGGTTATTCCTCTGTGAAATCGGACCTTGCTCTAAGTGGGAGACTTCTTAGCAGCAGAATCCTCAATGGACCACCCTGTAAGCCGGTAAGTCGACTTGGCTGTCATTTGCATTCAGGTTCTTTTTTTTTTTCTGTCTCGTCGAGTAGTTTTTGGTAACTCCAATATACAAGCAGAGCATTTTCTTATTTTATAACAGTGTTAAAAATATAGCAAAAGGGAAACATGGTGCTATAGTAGTGTTTAGGGTTCTCGTACCTTATCCCCTCCCTATACTGGATTTCCTGTCGAGTCGAGCCATCCTTCTCCATGGAAGGTATTATCCCGATGTCTGCGCATCTGAGATATTCTATTTATTTGTTTCTTAACTGAAAATTTTGTATTGGGTGTGTTTTCCTTCGACGGTTAATACCTAGTTGATAGTGTATGTAACTGGCTTTTCCTGTGTGTAAAATACCTCTCGGTAAAGTGTGGAACTAAACAAAGGTCTTGTGTTTAAACCTTACATTCATTGGTATTACTATGCTGATAATAGGGGTTGTCATATAGTCCAGAGGCGGTTTAATATTTTATGTTTATAATTAAACTGTTACAATGGATTTAAGTTTACTATCGCTTTATGCTCATTATACGCATGTTATCCCTGTACATTTTTCTTTGGGTTAAAAGCTGGTATTTGTCACTAATGATGGACCCCTTTGCTGTGTGAGGGTATCCATCATGGAGGCACAAGATCCTCTTCCCTCCTCGGTCTTGGAGCACAAGGGTTTGAGCGAAAATGGCGAAGGTTAAAGAAACCGCTATTACAATTAAGTTTTTTTTTCTTATTTCGTTTTGTTCTTTTTAAAAGGTTGTGTTATTGTTTATTGGATACACTTTCTTATGTTTTCACCTTGTTTCATGCAGAGTGTGCTCACACCGTGGAAGGGGAACACCCTCTTCACTCTTCCAAGAGGTACTCGGGTTCCAACTATGAATAACCCTCTGTCTAAGTTATTACTGGCACCGATGATCGAGGCTATGACTCGATCTTAATATTATCAAGATATTTCATTTTCTCAGTTTTGTGTTAGTTGTTTTAATGGTACACCCGAATTTTGTATTAAAGACTGGTACAATGAAGGTGCGCCAAGCTTGTTCTTGATTGGATTCATGATATCCATACTTCCATTTCTTTTAATGATTAAGAACAATGCATTGGGTTTTTATATGTTGTGGATATTATGGAAGTAACAGGATTTAGAACTAATGTTTCTGTGTTTAACATTCTCTTCTAAATTTTTCCAAAAGTTCAGTTTGTCAAACATAGTTGAATTTCATTTCTTGATATGTTCTAGTCATTTTTTCAGAATTAATGTTGAATTTTGTTTCTTGATTTGTTCTAGTTAATTTCCCAGAGTTAATGTTGAATTTCATTTCTTGATTTGTTCTAGTTAATTTCCTAGAATTAATTACACAGTCGTATCAAAATGATTTAACCAAGTCTTGGGGTTCACACCTGCAGGTACTGTGAGCTTTTATTCCAAATCCTCTGAGTTTTGTTGAGGTTCGGGCACTTATTTCTATTATACAAACAAAATGGCAAAGGTGGGAGTTTATCCTGTGCCTCGCTTTCCCCACTCGTGACTGTTTTCTTCATGTATTTTACTTTACTCGCTCATATCATATACCCTATCTTACATTGCACCATAGATACGCTATGTAATCCCGACGCTGCTACTACTAAACCGTACCATAGTATCTATGTTCCAACGCTTCGATATTGGGGTCTATAGATTTTACTGGATTATTTTCCTGCGAGTATGTTTATACACACATATATGTATATTACCTGACTCTGTTTATAGTTGGTTTTGCCTCAGTGATAATGTATCATTTATAAAGATTATCCACCATATAGTATGTCTCTATTTATATTATACCTATACAGGTCTACATGTATGTCGAATATAATCTCAGTATTGCAGGATATTTTGTCTATAGTTTGAAACTTGTATACTTATTAGTGAAGGTTCACTGTATACTAGTTATCTACAGAAAAATAATTTCACCATAGGGAAATGGTACGCTCGGCTACCAATTACACTAAACAAGAAAATCAATTATCCTTTTGTTCAACAGATTTAAAATTAGGAAGGTAGTTGTAGACTGTAGTCATTGAACAACCTTTGTATCTATTTTTGGATGCATGGTAACTTGAAGGATTTCACCATATCTGTAACCAATTCACTCCACAGAGATAGAGATATTGAAATTTGGTACAGGAAATAACACAGAACAATTATATGATTATTTAACACAGACAACTAGGAACTACTTCAATATAGATTTAACATGTTCAGTACCATAGATATAAAAACATTTGAACAGGTAGGGTTTAGAGTAACATATTTGAACTAAACTCGTGGAAAAACAAATGGAACAACCATGCTCCTCCCAACCATAGAACCGAGCAGCCAAGATCATTTGCACGGTTCACCCCCTAGCCTGACCATGAGTCCATGAGGGAAAGCTTGGAAACCCTCTTCCACAATATCCTTTGAACCAGTAGCTCCCCCTTGCCTTACACCCATTCAGTGTTCATAAAAGTAAGGGAAAAATCAATAGTTTTCCTTCCCATCATACTTGGCAGCATCTTGCCTCCTCAGATATGCTTATTTGTCCATTTTCCTAGGTCTTTTCCCTCCTTTGGGAATTTTTGCAGCTTTCTAAATCCCTGATTTTCAGGGGCTGCCAGTGGCCAATTCACTGGTTTTCCACTTGTAAAAGTCATCCTAGAGGTAGTTCCAACATGTTCCCCTCTCATGGAGTCATGGTCAGCTAAAATTTAACATGGTTGTCCCCTTTGTCTCCTGCAATCAATATAAAATATTTTGTTTTTCATACAAGTGTCATAGTCCAATATCTAGTTGGGACAAATCAGATCTCTACCCAACAATCAAAATCATTTATTACAATTATAAAATCTGAAATTCGGAATTTCCATAAATGGAAAATTATTTCCAATTTCGAATTTACTAAAAACGGAAATAAATTTCCAGCAATTTAAATTCTGAAAATATTTTTATTTTCTTTCTTTTTTTGTTGATGTCACACCTAGTGCATTGGATTTATCTTGAGACCCTTTTCCAGATAATTTATGCTACGCCAGTGTTGTCGTTGCACCTATCACCTGGGGACGACATGAATATTGAAGAGGGTATCATGGCACACCCTATTGGATAGAGGCGAATGATCACTTCACAAGATTATGTGCTTCCAGTGGTGGGTTTTGTTGATTTTTATAAGTTCATTTTGGCGCTTGGGTTTGTAACTCCTTCAAGCATTTGGTTGCGCGCCATAGAGTTCACTCTTGATAATGTTTATGTCATTACTAACATTACAATAGTTTACCCTTCGCACCTAGAATTCATGCTTAACTTTTAGGGTTCTTCATTATCGTCGAGTCTATGACATCCCCAAAAATAAAATATTTTTGAAATTTAAATTTGCTGGAAATTCATTCCATTTTTAGTAAATTCGAATTTGTAATTTTTTTTCCATTTATGGAAATTCCGAATTCCAAATTTAATAATTGTAATTAATTATTATGACTGTTGGGCAGGGATTTGATTTGACCCAACTAACTAGTTGACTATGACACTTGTATGAAAACATAATATTTTATATTGATTGCAGGAAGACAAATGGAATAGCCATGTTAAAATTAGTTTACCATGACTCCATGAGTGGGTAACATGTTGGAAACACCTATGGGCTGATTATTACAAGTGGAAAATCAGGGATTTAAAAAGCTGCAAAAATCCCAAAGGGAGGGAAAAAAGACCTGGCCAAAGAGACTTGGTTGGATAAATAACATATGGGAAAAAGCAGGACGTTGTCAAGTATGCTGGAAAAGAGATTAATGATTTTTTTTCCTTTGTTGTTATGAACACTACGGAATGAGTGTGAGGAAAAAGGAATGGGATGGAGCTGAATGACATTGCGGATGAAGAGTTTCCAAGTTCACCCTCATGGGTTCATGGTTAGGCTAGGGGGTGAATTGGGTCAAGTGATTTTGATTACCCTATTATATGGTTACGAGGAACGTGGTTGTTCCCTTTGCCTTCCCGCTAATTGGTTCAGATAGGTCCCCTATCCCTCTTTGCGTGATTGACCTTATATCTAATGTGATGTATTTATTAAAATTATATCGAATTATTTCCCATTTTCTGTTGAATGATTTAGTCTTAGTTGTAGTACGATTATTAAAATTGGTATGGATTTAACAATACTGGGCAAAATCTGCCCATATAAATTGATGTATTTCTGCAAGTCTTTATAAATGGTAAATCGTCATTTTTTATGTGAGAACTTATACACAGAGTTCATTTTTTTTTTAATTACAAACCTATGAATTCGAAAGCAAACAGGATCAAGTCAAGTCTATATACACCTACATTCTTATGTATTATCACTAGAACTAAAACTGTATGCTTTAGAAATGACAACATGTATTTATCAAACCCCGGTTTACGCATCTTGAATTTGAAAGTGCAAACTATTACCAGGAAGATATATTTACCCCACACAGTAAAAAATGTCTAAAGAGAATAGTCACGAACATATATTCGTAAGTCTATTCATATCGATTTATATAAATGTATGTAAATAAGTAAATAACCACGGGTCATATCTTAATACTTGACTCGGATAAAACTGTCCCTAAATTCTTTTAGCAGTAAAGAAAACAAGAATATTTTAGATCCATCAAGATATAACGATACGTCTTAGTAAAAGAAAGAAAATTTATTTTTAATAAAATAGTCCTTCAATATATTGATAATCCCTCCAGAACATTTATCACTGTAAGTTTTGAATCATACCTAGATTTAAAGAAAATACTGAAGCGATGACCTTAAATAACAAGTGCCAGTCTAAGATACATACGAACAGTAAAACAAGTTGTTTGATACAAAAATCCTTACAGTGTTTAGTTCAACCGGAAAGAAATTTTCGTAGGAAAAAGCTCTGAATTATCATTATTCTTGACTGTTGAACCTAAACCCAAGGTTACAAAAACTTTCCCTCTTTCCAAACTACTGTGGAAACCAGGTGCCTTATCGAATGCCTACAAATCAAAATTGATAACCCTGTTTTGTCGGGTCTCCTGAGTGGTTAAAAATAAAGGAACTCGAATACCTTTTTATCAAAGACGAAGAGGAGTCTCTGAAAATATTTGCATGTACATAGGCCTGAAAGAGTTATCAATTTTGAGAATTAGTAATGTTCACAGTAAGTAATAGAATACCAACAAATAATTACTATTAATGAAATATATCAGAGAGTACTTAACTTCCAATTTGGTGGCCTCGCCCTTTTCTTTCCTTGTTGATGGTCTCCTGGACGAACATCCGGGCTATGGGAAAAGCATGTAACAAGGATCTGATGGGTCCTCCTCGCATCAACAAATCCCACAATTAGTGATTATACCAGTACTGTGAATGAAAACAAAATTATAACAAAACAAAAATACAGTTATAGTAAACAACAGATTTAACATAGCAGTTTAGATGACAGTATTGTCTCCTGTATTAAACAGACAAGTATATTGAGTTGCGACAAAGGTTGGTTTCGAATCAAGATAGTACCCCAAACTTTCAATCTCTGCAACCCTCCCCAAAGAAAGACTATAGAAAGTAATGTGAGAAAATGGTCAACACAGGGTGTGACAGGGTCAGGCCCTACGAGGTCACCTCACAATAGTTGGCATTACCAATACAAGAAAAAACGTTGGCGCAGAGTCTTATTCAATGGAAGAATTACCCTTATAAAAATCTACTCACTGAACCTTTTATTCAAAATACATATGCCGTAAGGATTATTCCAGGAATTGGGCATGAGTATCTCTAAGTAGTATTGGGTTTTCTTTACCCAATAAGTAATGACTACAGCTTCATTGAAAATGGAACTAAGGGACCAAACATAATTCCAAACAGAAGGATGAAACCATCACAAAGGAAAGGATAGGAGCAAAGGAGTTGTCACACACCAGTACCCTAACCCTTTTAACACAAGAACAAAATCCTGTATATATTTTGATCCTGGTCTCGTCTTGTAACCACTGGATAAGAGCGTGAAGTAGAGTGATTTCAAGCAATACTGGACACCCTAAGATATTTTACCAGGGGGCTAAACCGACGAATCTCTGAGCTTTGAGAGAGAGGAGATAGAGTGATAAGGATTGCCCCATTCTTGGTACATCAAAAATAAATACACGAAATAACCGGTGAACAAACTGAAAGTAAAAAGGTCCCTTCATCGATTGGAAACACCAGACCTGCACATCTCTTTCTTTATATTGCATAGGAAAGAAAATATTACCAGGTAAATAGGCTGGGTCAAATGGAAGGGCTGAACAACGACCTCCAATGTACACTTTTCCTCCCAAAAGAGCCACCGCAGAGCCGATATGGTTATCTCGAGAAGTCAGAATGATGAGGAAGAGCTCGCCCAACTCTAAGTGAAGATTGTACTGCAAGAGTAAATGTCAAGGGACGTTGGGCCATGTGCTCGAACAGAGTTGGCACATTGGGAGTAGGGAATGCCAGGTGGAGAGTCATCAAGGCTGGTGTGAGTAGGACCCTGATTAAACATAGGCACAAAGCCTTAACTCTTTCTGATAGATATTTTCCTTCCCTTACCAACCAAGATACAAAATTAATGACAGTCATATTGCGTCCGACCAGTTGTACATGTTTTGGTCAGAAAACTAATTCGTTCAGTTAACTTACCCTTCCCTCTTCTCTATCGATGGAACGACCCTTTCATTATGAGATTAGTTGCAGAGGACTTGTGCGTTAGAATTGTCTAATTTTAAAACCTTAATTCGGATGACGACAAACATATGACGATGCATGAGCCTTAAGGGAATTTTGGTTCAGTGAATCGGTCTTTGACAAATTAATACCACTAACTATGAATTGATACGAGTCACACCAAAATCTTAACTCTCAACGTTTTCATATCTTGATGGGTATGCTTTATGACAGAGCAAATTTATACACTTGTGTGCAACATTAAAATCCTTTTGTTTTAAGGATATTGGGATTCAAATCCTAATAAACATTGTATGCAAGTTAATATAGGTATAAGTAGCATTAAGATTTATAACGAAATATATGTGTTGAAAGGTATTGTAACCTTTTGACATCCCACCTTATAAAGTATGAAGTAGGTTTTAACAAAGTATTGTCCTCATATAACAGATAAAACGTCGGTCTATAATGAAGGTAAACTTTAACATCCTTTTCTACAACTTTTATTAAGGAGAAGATGGAGGTTAATGTGCCAAAGAAAAACACACAAAAAAAAAAAAAAATTATGTCAATTTGAGGTACATTACATATGGTATCAGAGAAGAGTTTACAACACTGGGCCTTGAATAAGGCCACACTAACGCTTTGACATATATATTTTACTTATGAAAAAATGATAAAAACTTCTTTGTTACAAACATGATACTTTTATGTTTCATGTTAATCATGGTAGCTCAGAATGATGCAGAAATTAGGATGGAAAGAAATCCAAAACATAAACCTCATGGAGACCCAAGGCAGAATAGTGACAGAAGCTCTCCTACGGAAGTACTAGAAACAATGAAGAATCTTATTATTGAGCTTGAATTTTTCAAAGAAGACAATGAGAAATTGAATAAGGCACATCAAGAACAACAAGAGATAAATGAAGTCTTGTTGCACAACACAGTGACCAAGAAAATCCCAAAGGATGATAACCACGATGAAGAGGATAGCAAAAGGGCCTCCAAGAACTTTGGGCCAGAAATAGAAAAAGGAGATAGTTCATTGGAAGGAACACCTTCAGGCGAAGACAAAACTAAAATAGACATAAAAAGAAAACAAGTGGACCATCTTGAAGGAGAATTTAAAAAAATTAAACCAACCACCTTTGATGGAGAATCCAAGACAAGAGAAGAAGTTGAGGCATGGTTGTTGGACATAAAAAAATACTTTTAAATATACAACTATTCCAACAATATGAAGGTCAGAATGGCCATCTACAATCTCAAAGGGAAGGCTGGCATTTGGTGGCAAGACCTGAAATTGGCCAAGGGCTTGAAAGAGAAACAGTTAGAATGGTGTGATTTTAAAAAGTATTTCAAAAAACAGTACCTTCCAGAAAGTTGTTCTGAAAGGAAAACAAAAGAATTCTACGAGGTACGACTCAGACAGGTGTCGATGTATGACCTTATAAATAAATTCCTGGAGCTACTATGGTTCGTACCATACATCCAGGAGGATAAGGTAAAAATCCAGTGATTCTTAAGTTGTTTACCGCAGTCCTACAGGGACAGAATTGAGTTCGACAACCCCAAATCCGTGAGTGAAGTATTCAGGAAAGAAAGAATGTGCTATGACCAGTACAAACAGTGAGTGGAGTTTCCCAAAGCCTGGAAGGATAAGAAACAAGATCAAATGAACTAGCGAAATAAGGGATACTAGCCATCTTTGTATCAGAATGCCGCAAAAAGATTTCTACGAAAGGATTTTCACTCCATCCATCTGAATACGCAAGGCGGTGGAAAGATGGTAAATTTGGGAACAAAAAAGTTTGGGGACAACTCCCACGAGCCACTAAAGTGTTGGGAATGTGGATAACCTCATCTAAGGAGGAACTATCCACGTTTAATTTCAGCAAATAGAACTGGTGTTCATAATTTACAAGAAGCCTCGACAGTGGGAGATGTGGGAAGAATCTTGCATTGGATAAATGTATCCATAGATGGTCGACAACCTGACCACCAGTCCTCGGTGGTAGAGATCGAAGGTAAAATCAATGACACTCAAATTTATGTTTTAATTCACCCTTGAGCTATGTTAAGTTATATTACCCCTGATGTAGTAGAGTCAAATAAACTTAAGAAACTAAAGCACGCAAAATCATGGCTTGTACAACTAGCAACAGGTACTAAAAGGAAAGTAGTTGACTTTATTTCTGATTTTGAGTTCATATTAGATGGTCAAAATATAAGGACCAATCTGAATATCCTACAACTAGGATCTTACGATATGATTATCGAGATGGATTGGTTGAAACAACAAAAAGTAGTATTGGACTGTTATACAAAGGTACTTAGCTATAAAGATGATTTTGGCATTGTTAGAATAGCCCAAGGCATACCAAAACATGTATTAGTCCGACAAGTTTCAGCGATGCAACTCAAGAAATGTATTAGAAATGGATGTCAAGTTTATGCCATCCAAGTGATGAATCTATTAGAAGAAGAAGATAAGCCAAAGTTAGAAGACTTTGTTGTCCTACGTGAATTCAGAGACATGTTTGTGGATGAGATACCAGAATTACCTCCTAGAAAGGAAATAGACTTCTCCATAGACCTACTACCCGGTTCAACCCCTATCTCAAAAGAACCCTACCGAATGAGTCTACCAGAACTGATAGAATTAAAAATACAATTATAGGAATTGTTAGACAAAGAGTATATCAGACTGAGTGTCTCACCATGGGGGCCACTAGTCCTCTTTGTGAAAAAGAAAGATGTTACTCTAAGACTATGTATCGATTATAGACAACTGAACAAAATGACTATTAATAACAAATAACCCTTACCAAGGATAAATGATCTGTTTGATCAAGTTGGTGGGGCCAAGATATTTTCAAAGTTGGATTTACGATCCAGTTATCATCAAGTTAGGATAAAGGATGAGGAAATAAACAAAAGATCTTCTTGAACAAGATATGAACACTACAAGTTTTTATTCATACCTTTCAGATTGACTAACGCACCAGCCACATTTATGTGCTTGATGAATAACATTTTCAGTCAGTACTTAGACAAGTTCATAGTAGAATTTATCGACGATATTCTGGTCTATTCTAAAATAGAGGAGGAACATGATGAACACTTAAGAATAGATTTGTAAACTTTAAGGAAACACAATCTATACACAAAATTCGACAAATGTGACTTTTATCAAAAAAAAATACAATATTTAGGGCATGTCACTTCCTCAGAAGGTATTGTCGTAGACCCGAAAAAGATAAAAGAAATTATGGAATGGCCAATGCCTAAGGATGTGGCAGATATCCAGTCATTCATGGGAATCACCAGATATTATCGCAGATTTATAGAAGGGTTTTCCAAGATAGCCTACCCTATCACGTCATTACAAAAGAAAGGGACCAAGTTTAACAGGTCAGAGAAGTGTCAAGACAATTTTAACAGACTGAAGGAATTATTGATAACTGCACCCATATTGAAGGTAGCAGACCTAGATAAAGACTTCATCATATGTGTTGATGCAAGTAAAGAAGGACTAGGTGGTGTCCTAACTCAAGAAGGACACATTATTTGTTATGAGTCCCAGAAATTAAAAGAACACGAGAGAAATTATGTCACTCATGACTTAGAATTGGCAGTAGTAATACACGCCTTAAAAATGTGGCAACACTACATAATGGGTAGAAAATTTCTACTATTGATGGATAATAGCGGGGTGAAATATTTGTTTAACCAACCAGATCTTAATGCAAGACAAGAAATATGGCTAGCCTTCTTGAGTGAATTCGACTTCGAGGTCAGACATATCAAGGGAAAGGAAAATAAATTAGCGGACGCTTTAAGAAGAAGAGTCCATGGCTTATTTGAGATAAATATCAGCAGGGCAGAAAGTGATTTGGAACAAAGGATAAGAACGACAGGTATTAACGACTAAAATTACGTTAAGATGATGGCAGAATTTCAAAATAGTATCGCAAACTCAGATAAACCAGATCTAAGTATCGACAAGAAGGGACTATTACAATTTAAAAATAGACTTTACATACTAGATTCAACAGAGTTAAAATTAACAGTTTTAGACAAAGTGCATAAGAAACCATATTTTGGCTATCCAGGTTACCAGAAAACAATAACAACACTTAGAAAAATATTTTACTGGCCTAATGTAAAGGGAGAAACAACAAAGTATTTGGCTAGGTGCCAAGATTTTTAGCAAGTTAAGGCCGAGCACCAGCACCATCACCCAACTGGCCTATTACAGTGATTACCAGTACCAGAATGGAAATGGGAGACTATATTACTAGACTTTATAACATGTTTGCCTAAAACTCAGAAACAAAATGATCCTATCATGGTTGTAATTGATAAACTCAGTAAGTATGTACACTTTATTCCTTTAAAGTATACTTTTAAAGCTATAAACATTGTTGAAATATTCATGAAAATTTTTTTTAGACTTCATGGTATTCCTAAAATGGTGATTTCAGATAAAAACATAAAATTTACATCCTCTTTTTGGAAGGAATTGTTTGTGGGGCTAAACACTAACTTGAATTTTAGGACGAGATATCATCCATAAATGGATGGACAGACTGAAAGGACAAACCAGATCATAGAGGCTATGCTCCACATGTACGTAAAAAAAAAAATGAGCAAGTGGGAAGACTACCTGCACTTGGTAGAATTTGCATACAACAATGGGTACCAAACTTTGGCTAAGTTGAGCCCTTTCGAAATACTATATGAAAGAAAGTGTACGACTCCAATTAGCTGGGATAACTCGGCTAACAGACACATGGTTGGACCAGAAATGCTCCAAGAAATGGAAAGCATGGTAAGAAAGGTACAACAGAACTTGAAAGAAGCATAGGATAGACAAAAGAGCTATGCAGATCAAAAAATAAGACACTTGGAATTTCAAGTGGGAGACCATGTTTATTTGAAGATAAAATCCTGAAAAAGCTCGTTGAATTTAGGGAACTATGCCAAGATGGCACCCAGGTTTTGTTGGCCCTTCGAGATACTAGCTTGAATTGGACCTGTAGCATATCAACTTGCACTTCCAGCTAATCTAAGAATTCATAATGTATTTCACGTTTCTTTGTTGAAAAAGTATATTCATGACCCTACTCATATGATTGATTGGAACTTGGTGCAGGTGGAACTCAAAGGCGATTTCTAGGTGGTACCCCTGCGCATTCTAGATCAGAGAAATAACACTTCAGAACTGATTCATCGCTCAGGTAAAGGTGCAATGGAAGCACTTTAGTCCCCAGGAGGCCACTTGGGAGTTCGAGGGAGATTTGTGAAAATCTCATCCAATCCTATTCCAAGAAAGGAACGAACACTGAGGAAAGTGTTTTACTGAAGGGGGAAAGGATGTGACATCCCCAAAAATAAAATATTTTTGAAATTAAAATTTGTTGGAAATTCATTCCGTTTTTAGTAAATTCGAATTTGGAAAAATTTTGCCATTTATGGAAATTCCAAATTTCAAATTTAATAATTGTAATTAATTATTATGACTGTTGGGTAGGGATTTGATTTGTTCCAACTAACTAGTTGACTATGACACTTGTATGAAAACATAATATTTTATATTGATTACAGTAGGACAAATGGAAGAGCCATGTTAAAACCAGCTGACCATGACTCCATGAGTGGGGAACATGTTGGAAACACCTCTAGGCTGATTATTACAAGTGGAAAATTAGGGATTTGGCCACTAGCAGCCCCTAAAAGTCAAGGATTTATAAAGATGTGAAAATCCCCAAGGCAGGGAAAAAAGACCTGGCCAAAGAGACTTGGTTGGATAAATAGTATATGGGAGGAGGCAGGACGCTGCCAAGTATGCTGGAAAAGAGATTAATGTTTTTCTTTCCTTTGCTATTATGAACACTATGGAATGAGTGTGAGCAAAAAGGAATGGGATGGAACTGAAGGACATTGTGGAGGAAGAGTTTCCAAGTTCGCCCTCATGGATTCATGGTCAGGCTAGGGGTTGAATTGGGGCAAGTGATTTTGATTACCCTATTCTATGGTTGGGAGGAAGGTGGTTGTTCCCTTTGCCTTCCCACTAGCTGGTTCAGATAGGTCTCCTATCCCTCTCTACGTGATTGACCTTATATTTTATGTGATGTATTTATTAAAATTGTATCAAATTATCTCCCATTTTCTGTTGAATGATTTCATCTCATTTGTAGTGCGATTATTAAAACTGGTATGGATTTAACAATCCTGGGCGAAATCTACCCATATAAATTGATGTATTTCTGCAAGTATTTATAAATTGTAAATCATCATTTTTGATGCAAGAATTTATACACAGAGTTCATTTTTTTTTTTAATTACAAACCTATGAATTCAAAAGCAAACGGGATCAATTCAACTATATATACACCTACATTCTTATGTATTATCACTAGAACTAAAAATGTATGATTTAGAAATGACATGTATTTATCAAACCCCGGTTTACACATCTTGAATTTGAAAGTGCAAACTATTAACAGTAAGATAGATTTACCCCACACAGTAAAAAACGTCTAAAGAGAATAGTCACGAACATATATTCATAACTCTGTTCATATCGATTTATATAAATGTCTGTAAATAAGTTAAAAAACATAGGTCATATTTTAATACTCGACTCGGATAAACTTGTCCCTAAATTCTTTCAACAATAAAGAAAATAGGAATATTTTACATCCATCAAGATATTATGATACATCTTAGTAAAAGAAAGAAAATTTCTTTTTAAGAAAACAGTCCTTCAATATATTGATAATCCCTCCAAAACCTTTATAACTGTAAGTTTTGAATCATACAGAGATGTAAAGAAAATACTGAAGCGATGACCTTAAAGAACAAGTTCCGGTCTAAGATACATATGAATAGTGAAACGCATTGTTTGATACAAAAATCCTTTCAGTGTTCAGTTCAACCGGAAATAAATTCCCATAGGAAAAACCTCTGAATTATCATTATTCTTGACTGCCGAACCTAAACCCAAGGTTACAGAAACTTTTCCTCTTTCCAAACTACTGTGGAAACCAAGTGCCTTATCGAATGCCTAGAAATCAAAATTGATAACCCTATTTTGTCGGGTGTCCTGAGTGGTTAATAGTAAAGGAACTCGAATACATTTTTATCGAAGACGAAGAGGAGGCTCCAAAAATATTTGCGTGTACACAGGCCTGAAAGAGTTATCAATTCTGAGAATTAGTAATGTTCACAGTAGGTAATAGAATACCAACAGATAATAACTATTAATGAAATATATCAGAGAGTACTTAACTTCCAATTTGGTGGCCTCGCCCGTTTCTTTCCTTGTTGATTGTCTCCTGGATGGACATCCAGGCTATGGGAGAAGCATGTAATAAGAATCTGATGGGTCCTCGCATCAGCAAATCCCACCATTAGTGATTATACCATTACTGTGAACGAAAAAAAATTATAACAAAACAAAAATACAATTACAGTAAACAACATATTTAACATAGAAGTTTAGATGATTGTATTGTCTCCTATATTAAACAGACAACTATATCAAGTTGTGACGAAGGTCGGTTTTGAATCAAGATAGTACCCTAAACTTTGAATCTTCACAACCCTCCCAAAAGAAATACTATAGAAAGTAATGTGAGCAAACAGTCAACACAGGGCGTGATAGGGTTAGACCCTACGAGGTCACCTCGCAACAGTTGGCATTACCAATATAAGAAAAAATGTTAGTGTAGAATCTTATTCAACGGAAGCATTACCCTTATAAAAAATTACTCACTGAACCTTTTATACAAATGACATATGCCATAAGGTTTATTACAGGAATTGGGCACGAGTATCTCTAAGTAGTATTGGATTTTCTATACCCAATAATTGACTATGGCTTCATTCAAAATGGAACTAAGGGATTGAACGAAATTCCAAACAAAGGAATGCAACCATCACAAAGGAAAGGCTAGGAGAAAAGGAGTTTTCATGCACCAGTACCCTAACCCTTTTAACACAAGAACAAAAACCTGCATATGTTTCGATCCTAGTCTCGTCTTGTAACCTCTGGCTAAGAGCGTGAAGTAGAGTGATCTCGGACAATACTGGACACCCTAAGATATTTTACCAAGGGGATCAACCGATGAATCTCTGAGCTTTGAGAGCGAGGAGAGAAAGTGATAAGGAATGCCCCATTCTTGATACATAAAAAAGAAATACACAAAAAAACCAGTGAACAAACTGAAAGTAAAAAGGGCCCTTCACCGATTGGAAACACCAGACCTATACATCTCTGGTTTTAAATTTCATAAGAAAGAAAATCTTACCAGGTAAACTGGTCGGGTCGACTGGAAGGGCTGAACAACAACCTCTAGTGCACATTTTTTCTCCTCACCAAAAAGATCCACCGCGGAGCCGATATAGTTATCTCGAGAAGTCACAATGACGAGGAAGAGATCGCCCAAATCTAAGTGAAGAGTGTACTACAAGAGTAAATCCCAAGGGACGTTGGGCCATGTGCTCGGACAGAGTTGGCACATTGGGAGTAGGGAAGGCCAGGTGGAGAGTCATCAAGGATGGTGCGAGCAGGACCCTCATTAAACATAGGCACAAATCCTTGACTCTTTCTGATTGATACTTTCCTTCCCTTACCAACCAAGATACGAAATTAATGACAGTCATATTGCATCCGACTAGTTGTAAGTGTTTCGGTCACAAAACTAACTCGTTAAGTTAACTTACCCTTCCCTCTTCTCTATCGATGGAATGACCCTTTCATTACGAGATTAGTTGCATAGGAATTATGTGTTAGACTTGTCTGATTTTAAAACCTTAAGTCAGACGGCTACAAACGTATGACCACACCTGAGCCTTAAGGGAAATTCATTTCAGCAAATCGGTCTTTGACAAATTAATACCACTAACTATGACTTGATACTAGTGACACCAAAATCTTAACTCTGAACGTTTTCATAGCTTGATGGGTATGCTTTATGACAAAGAAATGTTATACACTTGCGTGCAACATGAAAATCCTTTTGTTTTAAGGAGATTGGGATTCAAATCCTAATAAACATCATATGCAAGTTAATATAGGTATAAGTAGCATTAAGATTTATAAAGAAATTTATGTGTTGAAAGGTATTGTAACCTTTTAACATCCCACCTTATAAAGTATGAAGTAGGTTGTAAAAAAGTGTTTTCCATGTATAACAGATAGAATGTCGGTCTATAACGAAGCTAAACTTTAACATCCTGCTCTACAAATTTTATTAATGAGAAGCTGGAGCTTAATGTACCAAAAGAAAAACACACAAAAAAATAAAAATTATGTCAATTAGAGGTACATTACAGAGTCATTTAATGGATTGTTCATTTGTTGAGAAATGTCTTCATGCATGTTGTCGACCCATTGCTTGGGGGCATAGGCGTAGTCTTCTTGTCATTTATTTCGGCCCTTAGTGCATTGGATTTATCTTGCGACCTTTTTCTAGATAGGTTATGCTACGCCAGTGTTTTCGTTGCACCTATCAACTGGGGATGGCATGAATATTGAAGAGGGTATCATGGTGCGCCCTATTGGATAGAGGCGAATGATCACTTGGCCAAATTATGTTCTTCCAGTTGTGGGTTTTGTTGATTTTTGTAAGTTCATTTTGGCACTTGGGTTTGTAACGCCTTCAAGCGTTTGGTTGTGAGCCATATAGGTTCTAGTTATTGGTCGTCAATACCATTTTTTTATGATGGTTGGTGTTGTTCTTATCTTGTGGGAGTTTTCATGTTTGTGTTGGGTGGGAGGTCGTTTCTATCTTCTTGATTACACATGTCTAGAAAAACTGCTCGTTTTTCTAGTAGGTTGAGTTGTAGTTGTCCATTGCCTGAATTGTGTGCTTGCGTTGATCGTCAATTGTGTTCTTGCAGTCATAATGATTGGGTTATTTACATTGGAACTATAAATATCTTTTCTAAATTGAATGAAAAAGGGGGGGGGG